>VZTX01012295.1:611637-631637 GCA_013400915.1 Pardalotus punctatus
TTTTTTTTTTTTGCTAAATGTTGACTCCAGTGAACAGCTCTCTAAGATCTGGCATATTGATTTCTTGTTGTGAAGTGAGCTGTTCAAGCTCCATTTAAGATTTTCATCTTGCATGTAGCCCTGAGCACATCATAGCACCATAAATTAGTTAAATTGCACATTTATCACAAATGTTATTTTAAGATACTGCGTAAATGTGATGGCTGGAAGATATACAGTATGCTGCAACAAGCCACTACTTGGGTGGGGTTAGACCAGGGTCACCTTTATACACCTGTGATTTAAAGCTCTTCTCACCCATCACAATTTCATTTTTAACCTCTTTCTTGAGGCATTTTGTTTTCTCTTGCACTTGATCTGCATATTTCTAAATAAAATATCAAATGCAAAGCAAAAGTCAGAAGTCAGATACGTATTTTAAAATCCTGCATTTATACCTTCATATTTGTCTAATAGGAAAAAAATTATCTTAACACAGCTAGGTTGGTGATTTGGTTAGCACTAACAGTTACCATGCCAATATACGTATCAGTATATGGATGAAAAGAACATTATTCTAGTTCATTGATTCTCTAAATTCTTTATAATGTGAAATCACATTGGTATGCCAGTCCTGGAGGTTCTGAAATGCAAGCTGAACTTTATTTTAATAAATTTGGGATATTCAGATCCTGACTAGCCATTCATTTGCAAAGTTTCAAGCACATTTTAAGAAGCACATTTTAAGAAGCACATTAAAAAGTCCTTTCTGGTGCATGCTGGCAGATCTGGTCACTCCCTGAATTCGTACCTGGTAAATCTCCTCACTGCACATTCAGATCCAGGTGAGTCAGGACCAGGAACTTTTACCAGATCAGGGAGGTTGCACCAGATCCCCTGCCTGTATTTTAAGAGTAGTAGAAAGAACACTGCAGACTCTGCAGTCTCTTGCTTTTACTCCCTCCCGTGTCCCAGATAACAGTATTGCGTACAGAGCTTTGAGCATTACTATTATAAGTCAATGGTGCATCTTAAAAATACATTGATTGACAATATATGCAATAATCTGCCAGTCTCCTTATGTGTGAATTTCTGGTTTGCAACCAAATACTATATTTAAGCTGTTATAATTTTCAAAGGAGGAATTCTCTGCTGTAGAGGTAAAAAGTTTGGCTGGGTTTAGACTGAGATCATGTATTTGTAAAAGATGTGGACAGGCACCCGGGAGGCTCCAGGGAAGACTTCAGCCAGCCAGGCTCCCTCTTCTCACTAAATGAGGGACTCCTGGGATGGTACAGTCAACCAGTAAAACTGCTGTGATTTTATCGCTGGAATTTGAGCTGAGGCCATAAACACTGACACACAAATGACCTTAAAATCAGATACAAGTGTGAGCCAAAAGAGGAGGAAAAAACCCAAAACCCTAATCCCATTCACTTGGTCCACTTAGCAGCATTCGCTGTAGAATGAACAGAACACTCCAACATTTTTGAGACATGGTACTCATGAGAGAGATGGAAAAATGGAAAGAAAGACAGGAAGACAAAAAGAACCAAAGATTCAATTATTTGCTTACTGGAAGGCAGTGGATTTTTTAAAAAAGGAAGGAAACTGTGCATTTGACATTGGGATGGTAGTTCTCACTCATAATGCTGAAGTGCTCTAATGGTGGGTTTAGTTCCCATGTAACCAACTCCAGACTGAGTTCACCTGACTGGCAAAAAATATTATTTACATGCATATTAATACAGGTGTTTGGAGATGCAAATTGTTTTCAGTGGTTTTGATGGGATGACCTGTCAACACCAGGAAAAGTCTGTCATTATCACATAAATGCTCCAGATTGTTTGCTTTTCTTTGGCACGTTTATTCACCTCCTCTCCCCATCTCTACCTGCTGTGAATGCTGTCCAGCAGCAGGTAGGGCCAGAAGAGGACTCCTTTCAAAACCACAGAGCTGAAGCCACCAGTCTCAGGTTCCTTCTCCTGTTATTTGGAAATGCTGGGTAGGTGGGAAGGGATTCTCAGAGCTGTGCAACACTCTCAGGTGCAGACTGCTCAGTGCATTTCGGAGGAAGGAGGGTGAGCAGCCGTACCTGCCTGGGTCTGAACTCACAGCAAAACACCTACTTGCTCTGCCATGCACTGCTGATAAACCCCCTCTCCACAGCCAGCCTTACCTGATGCTTTAAAAGGAGTTATAGTGCTCATTTATCTCTTCTGGGGGAAAAAACTCTGTTAATGCAGCCTTTGAATAAGTGCTACCCTGCTCTTTAAATGCTAAAGTTCACTAAAACTCCAGTGATTTATGTGCAGCTTTTGACTGCCAGCACCTGGCAGATGAAGAAACCTACTCAAGCTTCAGTCATAAACAGATAGCATACAATTTAATTTTAATGTGCTCGTTAGTCGTAGCACATTTCAGACATAATTGTGAACGCAACACAAAATTATAGCAAAAAGACAATTTTAATGCTGCTGTAGAAAAAAAGGTTATATGAAGAGTCATATAATGGTGCTTCATTGTCAACAACAAAACAGGGCACAGAGTGCATTACAGTGTCTGTGCTGTTTACATGCCAATATTTTATACATAGATTCTCATATGGTGTCAGCTGTCAGTTACTTCTGCAAATTAACTGCCAAAAATGGAGACGAACAGAATCACTTAGTGTGCTGGTAACCACGGGTTACCTTTCATATGCCTAAAGATAAAGCTGCAGTATGGAATCTTGGGAGAATAATTAGGCAGAACAAAACAGAAAGTTACCAATTGAAATAAAAAGGCATTCTACAATAGGAAATAACAACCAAGAGCGCTTATAAATAAGTAAAAGAGGTTATATCACAGAATGCCTCATAACTTTTTAAGCAAAGTATTACAGTACAAACATTTTAAAGGCTTTATCAATGTTTAGGAAATACAGTACAAGTTTTTCAAATAGATTTAACCCTTTGAGCACTGAGTTTATTTTGAATTTTCTCTTTTTATTTTTTTTATTTTTTTTACTAATAAATACCTTTAAAAGTCATGTTGTGCAAAACAGTTAGAATGCATGCCAGGAATGCAGTCCGTGGCTTCTGTTTCTTCAGACAGTTAAAAAAAAAAAGAAACAAAAACAAAAACAAAAAAACCCAAACAAATGATAGCAACACTAATAAATATGTATAATTTAAACATGAACCTCTCTTAATATAGATGTACTGTATAGCAAAACAAAGCAAAACATACTTTGCTTTAAGAATAATGTTTCTGAATACTTTATAAATGCTATCTGTGGTATCTTTTATCACATAATTTACAATGTTTGATTGTTAAAGGAAAAACTGTTAGATCTAAAAAAAAATGAAATATACACTATATATAGGTACAGTTTATACCCGGGGCTTATCAGGTACAAACCCCGCTGCTCCTAAAAATGCTGAAAAAAAAGAAAATGGCATTAACCACAATCACATTTTCCATAAGAGATTTTGAAATCTATACAATATATACATCTATGTTTCAATGTGAAAATTATATTTTTAAATTTCAAGGTGTGAGACACCTCTGCATAAATGGAGGTTCATATTAGTAATCAGAACTAAGCTAGTAAGGGTCTAAAAAAAAAGCATATCCTTACATTTTTACCAAATTAATGCAAAAGTGCTTCAAAGTACTCAGAGGGCTAAAGATTATAGGGTGAGAAATACCAGCACACTTAGGTCACATGAAAAAGTGCACCAGAATTAGTTATAAATGCTTAATTAAACTGTCTGTTAATGCATGCAGCTTGATGCATCAGAGGGATGCACAGCAACTAAATCCAATTTACACAAAGTTCCAAACACTTACCACTGCATTTTAACCTTCATATTTTACCAGTAACAACAGCTGATTATGCACCTCTATTTAAACACTGTACAGTTATACAAAACAGTTCAGCCCAGAGCGACTCTGGAGTTAAAATAAGAACATGTGCCAAGAACTAAACAGTAGCTTTAAGGCGTCTTTGACAGTTTTCCTCAAAGCAAATTACAGTTATTTTAATCAAAAGCAAATGCTACTGCTTCTCTAACTCCGAAACATACAGAAGATGATCCTCTGGTGACTTCCCATGTGTTTTACTAAGATGAAGTTTAACAGCATGCTTGCTTGCAAAAGTCCTGTTACAAAGTTTGCACTGATAAGAAGTTCCGATATCTTCCTCTGGAGAGGACGTCACCAGTTTTTCAGACGGTGACTTTGCTTGTGCTATCTGATTGTTAATCTGTTCACTGGACAGTTTGGACAAGTCTCTTAACCTGAAACCCAGATGCGATTCAAGATGACTGATATAAGTTGAAGGAGTTCTGATCTGTGAAGCACAGTCATTACAAAAGAACACTGGGTGCCCAGTGTCCAAATTTTTAAGGAACTTAGTTCCCCCCGTCCTTCGGAGCTGGTATTTCACATTGGCCAGCCAGTGGCTAATTGTGGTCATTGAGAGTCCCGTAAACCTGGAAATGTGCATTCTTTCTTGAGGGCTCAAGTCTGACATGATGTATTTCCCCTCTGAAGTCTGCCGCAAACTGGCTGCAAACTGGGCCTGCAATATGAGCAAGTGCTGAGGGTTCCAGTTAGACTGACGTCCCTTCCTTTTCTGAGCTGGTGTACTCTCTTCTGGTTCCTCTATTGTGGTACCATCAATGTCAGATTTCTCAGATATGCTGGAAGGTGTGGAAGATTTTGATGTGTGACTTTCTGTCAGGTTCTTCAGCATATCAGATATATCTGACAAGGCATTCTCGCGTAGCGGCGAGTTTGACATGAATGACACGACTGCAGATGTCTTTGCTGTTGTCACTGTAGATGAAGAAGATGCAGAAGATGTCGATGTGGATGACAAAAGCGCTGAACCCAAAGAGCAGCTTTTGTCACTCTTGCCTTTCGTCAAATCTATGGGTTGGTCATTGTTGACATGATAAAAATAACGGTCTAAGTGGTCTGATTTTTTGGACTGTAGAGGTGGGGTGGCCACTGCAGCCTTTTCTGCCAAACTGTTGCTCATTTTAAAAAGCATGCTCATTGGATCCAGAGCGGGCAAAGATGGCTTTGCTGCCTTCCCAAGGTGAATATTCATGACAGATTGCAGTGCACTTAATGGATTTACAAATGGCTGTTCGGGAGGGTGATCAGTGATGATGGCTGTGCTGCTACTTAAAGAACCTACAATGGACTTCACAGGCTCTTTCCCATTTTCCACAGGTTCTACAGCTGGACTGTCCTTGCAACCATCTCTCTGAGGAACCGGGCTGTTCTGCTGGCTCTTAAAGCCACCATCATTGGAGGGCTCCATCTTAAGGGGTTCACTGACTTCACTGCTGCACGGCGAAGGCGTCGCACGCTTCAGTGGAGAGAGCTTTCCCTCCGGCTCTTTCATCTTCTCCTCCACTTTAGCCACCTTCTCAGTGACCTTCTTTACCAATTCTTCCATGGCATGAAAGTTTGTTTTTGGCACAGGTGAGGTCTGACTGCTTGGCGGAGACACCAAGGGCTGGTTTTTAGTTGGTGATACTAGTTCATTGTTTCCAAACATAGGTTTTAATGGTGTACTCTTCCCAGATGAGCCCAACGACAGCTTCATCATATTAGGCAGCTGGTAGGCAGCATGAATGCTGGGGTAGCCACCCCAGCTCGGTGTGCCATTCTGGGCTTTGTTTATAGCTGATGTAACTGTGTTTTCTAAGGACTTCAATATATCTAATCCCCCCTTAGGGCTTTCTTCTAGGTCATTTTCAGTCAAGTAGTGGTATTTTGAGGAGATATCATACTTCTCTTCATCTTCACTTGACTTCTCTTTGTCTTTTATTTTGTCATCAGCAATGACTCTTTCCTTATCTACTTCTTTTTTAATCTCAACATTTAATTTAGGGGAAACACTAGAAGGTGTGTTGGAAGGAGATGTAAAGGTGGTGGCAGCTAGTGGCACAGACTGCACCTTCTCATCTACTAAGGACGTTATTGTCGGTGTGGCTGGGGCTTCTATAATTGGTTTCCCTTTTTTCATGGCAGAGTTAGTGACTTTAATAAAATGTCCCGTCACCATCATGTGAGCCGTGAGTTCCTGCAGGGTGTCATGTGAACTTCCACACTCCATGCACTTCAGAATTTGAGATTTCCTCGCCTCAAAGTGCCAGGCGTAGCTGGCACCGTTCTGGTGACCATAGCGGTTATTTGGCGTAATGTAGGGATTGGAATTCTTTTGAAGTGCATCGTTAGTATCTGAGATTGTTGCTTTTGGTGTCCCACCCGTGGAGTCTGGAGAACTTGGAAGTTCAAGCTCTAGTGATGCTTTCTTTCTAGTAGCTGGGATAATTTTTGCTGCTACAGGTGTAACAGGCTCCTTCAGAGGCACTTTTTGGTAGTGTTTTGTTTTGATCATATGAACACTCAAATCCTGAAGAGATTCAAATGAATGACCACAGTACATACACTTTAGCACTTTCTGGGCATCTTCTTTCCCTTCCATTTCAAGCAAAGAACGTTTGCGAGGTTTGGACCATCTTTTGGGGTTATTGTTATCTGTTTCATGGTTGTCATCTCGATAATGTCCCGTTTCATTCATGTGCACTGTTAATTCTACTAAAGTATCATAGGCAGCACTGCAGTCTTTACAGCGGAATTTACTGGCTCCAGTAAATATGGAGCCATAGAGCTTACTGCTCTGTCTGTACAGCTGGACTGTGCTAAAAAGACTCGGTTCAGGCAGAATTCTGCTCTGAGAAACCTGCTGCAGTGTTTTGGCCATCGCAGTCTGGTGCCAGTCAAAGCTGCCGCTTCCACAACTGCTGCTGCTGCTGCTGCTACTGCTGCTGCTACCGTTGTTTTTTTCCGAGATGGGCTGGTGAAGGTTCAAATTGAGATTGGACCAGTAGGAATTGGAGAGGAAGTTGTTATACACGGCTTTCATTTGTTCTAAACTATCAGACACCGTTGAGTCTTCCAGTGGTATGGAAACCTCCTTGCTCTCCTCCTCGTTTTTAATGGAGCTGCTCTCGAAGTCTGCCATGCGGTCACTTGTCTCACTGATGTGGGACTCACTGTCCATTTCATGGCTAGAGAACTCAGCCGCTGGAGAGTTTTGGTAGCTTTGGCAGTTCTTACTGAAGTCTTTTTCTGGACATGCATATTTTGCTGAAGGCTCCCCATCAACTGCATTTTCATCAGGTTCCACATCTTCTTCCACCAGCGCTGCTGCTTTTAGCTCGTCTGAAACATAGGCTATTATGAAGAGAAGAAAATACAAGTTAGTTTCTGCTCATCATGCTTTTGCTTTAGCCAAAGAAGTGTACTTATTTGTAAAATTAAACAGTTAAAATTTAGTGTTTCTTCAGAGCAAGAAAAAAAATCTGCTCTTCAAACATAATTTGCCACCTTATTCTTCTCAAGGGGCAACAGCTTGAAATTAAAACTAAATTTGAAATTAATGAAGCACATTCTGGAGGTGGCATTCATTTCTAAAGTAATAAATTACTTGTATCAACCTCAGAGACAGCAGTTCCTGTCTGTCAATTAATATGTCTTATGCTTCTCCTACCCCTAATGCATTTCTTAACAGACAGATTCACAATTTAAATTAAGCAAGCATTTTTTGCTCATTACAGTTTTGAGACTCAATCTTTAATAAATATAGAGCACAACAAACATCAAGAATTTCTACAAAGTAAAAAAAAACAGCTAAAATAAATTTTTAAAATTAGATTTTTTTTAAAGCTATTGTTATTAGAAGTGTCATATTTTAGAGATGGTTAAAAGCAGGTAATGTAACCTTTGGAAACATCTCATTCAGAGCAATTTGAGGATATTCTTTATGGGTGTAGCAAACGTCCCATTCCCATTTAAACACAACTTCCTCAACAAGAAATCCCATGCAGAATTATGTCAGGAGCTACTTCAACAAAATTGGTATGCTGTACTCATTCTTGCTGTATAAATATATACAAGACCTTCCAGTGGACCTTACAAATGTCAAAGTGTTTGCTCTTTAGACTACTTTGTCAATATTTACTCAGCATAAGCTACACGGACACCCAACAGGCATCCTGTCTTTTTTTCCCCTCAAGTAAAGCAACTGGTGATGTAAATCTAAGATACTTTTCTTGGACAGTTGGCAACTGACAGGAAGCATTCTTTTTTCTATGGTGTTTCTGTTCTATGTATACTAAGTCTACCTAAGTTTTTCCTTTAGGCAAGAAAATGATGGAAACATTAAAAAAGGGATCATTAACCAATCGAAATTAGCTATTTCTATATAAAGCATTAAATTGCAGGAAAGCAAAAATAGAATATGACTCTCTTCAGTGGAAGTTAAAATCTCTCACAAAGATAATTATAAACTGAAAAAAAATCACACTTTCAGTAGACTCTGTGGTTAAAGACACCTGACATTTGACCTTCTCTGCAATACATGTGGATAGTGTAGGATATTTGTACCTTGAACAATCTATAGCTTGGTTCTTCAAGCAATAGTGCAGAGAAGATAGTAATTTACACCCCAAAAAGGCCTACTTGAACCAACAGACTGAAGAATGTAGAACACTACGGTAGGTTTCACACACACAAACTTCTTCCAGGGAAAATATGTTTAAATGTTATCAGAAAACCACAAGAGACAAAACAACTGTTAAAGTGACAATGAAATCAGGCTTTTAGTTTCACATGGAGTATTTCTTCGTTCAGTTAGGTAATACAAAATATTCACTACTGTTCTTTCACATGGATGAATGGTAGCGAATCTTCCTCCAAGCATGTAAAGTTACAATCTGATCTTCAGAACACAAGTTAAACCTTTGAAAGCACAAACACATCACATAAGAGGAACACAGAATGACGATTAAATATTTCAGTTCAGATAAATTCAATGCAGAAAATTCAAGCAGCAAGGGTCCCTTTTTTAACATTTGGGAGCACATAGATTAAAAGAATTATGTTTTAAAACTTTATCATAAATGCTTTAAAAGTGCTGACACAAAAAGCAGACTTTAAAAACAAGTGTATCACTCTAATGAAATAGAGCTGTGCTGTTTTGCTCTATTTTATGATTTTTCAAATTATTTTGAAGAGGTATTATTTTATGTATATCACAGACACAGCAGCAATTTGTAGTCAGGTTCAGCATCTGTCCTGCAAATACTTGCAACAAAACCATTACACAGAATTTAAAAGGGTGGATTTTCAGAACTTTAGCAAAGGAGACCCAGCAGCTCAAATTACTCTGTAAAGCTGAAAAATTTTGTATAACTACTGATAATGTGCACACAACTGACTGTTAACTGCCTCCCTCTCAACCACACCAAATCCTACTGATACGAATAAGGATGGAAGGATGGAAGAAAGGAATCATGTCACGAAACCTCTGATTTGGAAGCAAAGGTACCCTTTTCCTATTCCACCATGTGGAAACAGATGTTCTTTTACAACTCGTGTTTCTTTGCCTCTGTTTTGAAACTGCATAATATTTTCCTTTTCGCAAAGTAAAGAACACCCAAAGTTATCACCAGAGGTGCCTGCCTTAAAAAGACCTCATTGGCACCTGCAGGCTGGGGTGGCACACCAAGGCACTCTGAGTGTGCCTGTGTTTGGTTTTTCTGGCTATTGAGCACCAGTCTGAGTGTGTGCCACCCATTCCCCCCACCACATCCCATTCCAAATACAAGGGCTCCATCCCCACACACCATGGAAAGCCCTCCTGGGACCCACTGCTCCCCAACACAAACAGGGGCACAGAACCAAGTCCCTAATTAGTGTGTTATTCTTTACATTTTTATTTCTCTTACTGCTGAAGTCTTATGAATTTTGTTTGAACTGAAAGACTTGTCACATTCACAGCTTTTTTAGAGAGTGACTTTTACATTAGGGAAAACCTCCAGCATGCGGCTCATTTAAATGTAAATCTATTTACCTTTCATGCTTTCTTTGCCCTTTTCACCAACTATCAAGCATATTTGCGTGTTAACCAGGAGCTGCCTCCTCTATAGCTGTTCCCCTTCCTAAGCTCAAGTTGTGAAGCCAACTTGTGACATCAGTCTTTGATCCAGAAATGCAGGAAATGAGGCACAAACGACAGTGTGGAATTTAACCCGGCAATCTGCAACTCGACAAAGTGACAGTTCCAAGGGCTCCTTCTGCTCCTTCCCCTGCACCAAGGAGGGAAGGGATGAAACCTGGTCTTGTGGAAGGTGTCCCTGCCTCACCACACCTCGTTCAGGGGCAAGAAATGGTCTGTATGAGCACAGATGAAGGTAACAGCTTCACAGAAATAAGGACAAGGAGGCCCATAGCAGAGAAATTTCTTATTTGGTTAAGTACCTACAGGAAAAGCAAAGAGACTACGAAAGGAGGAGATGGTAAAAAGGTTTTCCACTGAGATTCACTGCCTAGAGGACAGACTGTCTATAAGAAGCTCTGTCTCCAGCCTGTCCTTACTTAGCCATTACCCTCTTATTATGTAAAAAAAAAAAAAAAAAAAAAAGGAAATAAAGGGAAAAAATACAAAAAGACTTGTAGTTTGATTATTTTTCAAGTGTAGAATAAATGTTTGAACAGCAGGGCATCCATAACACTGTTCTTCAATGCCTCAGCAGCAAATTCTGAGGGGAAAAGAAACAACTTTAAAGGCAATTCTAGTGCCAGAAGTTAATAAGAGTGGAAATGAAAGAAATTAGGCACTTCTGGGTTTTGTTTTTCCAGAGAAAAAGATGAAAAAAAAAATCACAGTTCTCAAAAAAGTGTTTAGTTTACATCTCACAGGGCACCATAACCCACAGGAAATTGCCTGCAAGTTGAGCAGTGGTGTCACTGTGACACAGGATTTGCCAAAAAGTGAGAAGCTGTTGCCCAGTGTGGCCCTCAGTTTCTAGACAAGAGGAAAATATCAAAGGGGTTCAGAAACATCTTGCAGGTACAGCCACAGAGAGGTTGAGAACAGACAGTTCCCTCATTAATATTTGTTATAATTATTAACTAAATTGCTAGGTAACAATGAAATTAACACATTTGATATCACTACATAACAGGAAGCTGTGGTATAATGCAATTCATTTCCACACAAGAGGGAATTACCTTCATAACTGAGCTATGGATCATTTCTTTGCCAGTGGAAATAAACTGTGATCCATCACTGTCCAAAATGATCTCCATATTGCACAGACAGTAATAAACTCATATACCTGGCTCTGCAGAGACACCAGGGATCTACGGCACAGGAGCAGAGGTGCCACCAGCCCACTCTCTCTCCAGAGGCACAGGAAGCCCACCAGCACCATGGCCTTGAGCTCTGCCTGCCAGAGCTGCTCCTCAGCAAAAACACAGCAAGGTTCTCACCCCCTCCACGGCAACATCCCCCGATGTGTGTGTCCATCCCACGGCTGGACACACACACCTCCTTCAGTTGGTTTGGAAATACAAGACCACAGCATTAAAGGTGCATTTTACTGTTCTCCAAAACCCAGTTATATGCACGGTTTTTCCCTTCTTTCCAGAAAAATGCAACTGAGACCATGTATTTTGGCTTGGATGTATCCAAATATTTCACTTCAATACTTTTGAAATTTCTTGTTTTAATTATGCTTTTTCTTGCCAAAAATGTTTCTTTTGTTTTAATTAGCTCACTGTGGGTATATTTAAACTAGTACATATACAGTTTCCTTGAAAAAGGAACAAAACATTCCAATATTCTTCTCACATGAAAATTGCTCAACTACAAAAGTATATCAAAATCACTCAGCTCCTTGGAAATATGTTTGCTTTAACCAAACAGCTCTTTATTAAAAAAAATTAGATTGTCTTTATTATGCATCAATCAAAGCAATCAAGTAACACTAAGGGTCATCTCCCAAACCATCTGATTTTGGTTCATTGGGAAAAAAAGCATCTCAATCCCTACAGAATCTGAGCCCATATATGTTCCACGCTTGAAAGAAGGTATCAGCAGAACGGGATCAGGAACAGGAATGCTCCCAATGCTTACAGGACCAATAATATATTCCAATGAAAAAAGAAACAGGGAAAAAGGATCCTATTAGACCATAAAGTGGAGCAGTGAATAGGAATCTGCCAGAGAAACTTCCCTCTGCACCACAACCCTCGCTCCCCATTCCATGGCACAGCACAAGACGTGGCTCCTGTCACTGCCACTGCTGCTGGCAGTGCACAGCCTTTTCCTAAATACCTGTCCCATTCCATTTTAAATCACACACCAGCCACCTGAGAAACTAACAGACTATTTTTAAGATTTAAGTAACCTTTGAAAAAACCTCAGAGTCCCCAGTTTTGGTGGGATCATTTGGAGTTAAGAGGTGGCTCAGTCCCAACACCAGTGCAGAGAAAGACAAGAGAGGAACAGCAGCATGGAGATGATCTGACTGTGCCAGTGAACCTTATTCAAAAAATTAATGAGCAGAGGCAAGAGAAAACCAGCTCGGTGGATGGAGTCAATCAAAGACCTAATGCAAATGAAGGCATATAAAAGAGTTATATTAGTCTGTTAGAAAACTCCCACTCCACAGGCCTTCCACTTACAGCAAGAAAGGCAAACATTTCACCCACAACATGAGCTATTTCTATACTGAGACTAACTGATAATTCCCATGTAACTGAAATTGTATTTGAGACTTCACTCCTTGGCAGAGATCTCGCATATTCCTCATTAGGCAGTCAGGATGGGAGGCAGCAGTGACTGCCCTGTTTACAAGAGTGGCAAATGACAACAGTCTCTAAACGGGCATGGCAATACTGATTACCCAGCACCTTGACAGGGACATTATTCCTGTTAGAAAGGTCAAAGGTTCTGTTTCATAGAGGCAAGACTGTCTATTATGGGAGAGAAATGTTATTTCCAAGTGAAGAGGTCAGCACTTCTCTCGCACGTCGGCTCAAGTCCCTGGTACCTCGCACCGGAGTGCGAGCCTACTGCAAGACGGATTATTCTGCCCACTGGCAAGGTCAAGAATATTAATTTTGAACATGTTAATTTGATGTGATGTGCATGATTAATGCTTGTTTAGCTGGATTTTTTGTATGTTGATAAATCTGCAGCCTTTTCATGCCAGTGAGAGTGTAGTACTAAGTCACTGGGAAGTGGTGTGGATGGATGCGACATAGGATGCCAATCTAATGGGTGGCTATCATTAGGCACTAAAAACTTTGAAGTGTACTTTGTTCCTTGATGAAAATACTGCAGCTGTCTGCCACAGAGAGCTCAGAAATAGGCCAGAGGAAGCTAGCCAGCTGCTCTGATTCAGCATCCTGGACTGGTATTACATTTGGAGAGACTTCAGAGAGGCCAAATAAACTGTAAGTGTTAAGAGACGAGAATTGCATGGACAAGAACACACAGTGAAGAGATGATAACAAGGAATTATTTTATATGTCATTAAAGTGTGGGCCACCTAAGCACAGAACCAAGCAGTTCTACATCAGGCACCTTTTCTTCATGTCACTGTATTCCAAATTCCCCTGGGTTTTGTGTCGTTTAAAGGAAGGTGCAGGTCTCCTATTCACTTTAGACTTTAAGCTGCTACAAGAAACGTGCCATGCAGGCCACTCACAAGTGAAGAGAGAAAACATTCAAAAACTGCTACTAATTCTGATAAGGGAGGCATTGGTTTCTCTGAAACCAAATACTATTTAGATGTTTCTTAAATGACAGAGTGCAAACATCACATTTATGTAGTATCTCCTTCACTAAGTATACACCTAAATAAACAGGATACCCTAATATGAAATGATGGCTTAGAAACAACTTGGCACTGTTGGACAGCATCACTTAACTGAGGTGTTCAAGAGCTTCAATGTGTACTTTGTTTTTCACATCAGCCCTGTGGAAGAAACATTCTTATCCACAGTTTACAGCTGAAAACCTGGAAAGAATTTAAAAGTTAATTGTCTGGTGCTAGACAAGAAGACAAGTAAAGGAGCCTGTTACTCCTGTAGGTTAATATATATTGTTCAGCTATTTACACAAAACATGAGAAGATAACTTAAGTTTGTGTTCTGTTCCTGTGTTTCTTCACAGTGTGTTTATGTGAATACAATATATGTGTATTATTGAAAGTAACTGCCAGTTTTCAGCTGAAAAAATTATTTCACCCAATGAAATATCCACAGGTGCATGTACTGAGCACAACCCAGAGCCTGTGGTTACAGATCTCCTCTGAGCCAAGCTGCTGGGATCCAGTGAATGCTGAACCTGCAGCCTGACAGCAAACTTCTTTTCCCAGGGGGGAAAACAGGGAAGGTTTCTGAAGCATTGTCACAACTCACCTCTGAAGAGCTCCCAGCAGCCAGCAGGACTCAGGGACACCGTGACACCCCCTCTGCCAGAACTGTGCTGCGGATGGAACATGATGGATCACACCTCCCTCCTCCAAAACTACACCCTGCCTTGATTCCTCCCTGGGGCCTAAACTCCCTCAATTCAACATGCTGAGCAGGGTTTTTCTAAAACCTGCTCAACTTCCCCACCCCTGAAACCTAACACCTCTCTCTTCTGATGCGGAGAAGAGGACCTGATCCCATCACACTGCAGCATGCTCTTCTGTGGGTAGGCTTGCACGAGAATTAGTCTGAAATCTTTCTCAGTTCACTCTCCACAGAGTCCATCTGCCACCTTCTACAAGAGGTTTTTGATAACAAGGGATCCAAACATTAAAAAACCTTGGTGGAGACCCAAGGTCCAAGTTACTCCCACATATAATTAACAAGTTCATAAAAAATTTTAAAGAGACTTTCTTCAGGTATCATTCTTGTACAGTCAGAAGTGAATTACATGCTTACAAGAAACTTCACAAGAGTAAGAATTCAGAGACTGTCTGGCCAGGAAGAACAGATTTTTAAGGGTTTTGACCTAAATTTGCAGTCACACACACACAATACAACTGACTGGCAAAAGTACCACAGCTGGGTCACCGTTCATTTTCCACTGTGTGTGCCCATAGCTGGTCACCAGAAGCAAGGCAGTGACCCAGTGGAAGGGCTGAGAAATGTAATGGACTGCCATGATGACAGAAGGACCTTCCCCATTATGGTATTTTGTGGAATGCATCCCCTTTCCCCTTTGCACTCTGAGGGAGTAGAGATTTGAACAGCCCCTATGGGCATATGGGATTCCTGGTTGATCCTGCTGAAAAAGGAGAAAAAAATCTTCTTGGCCTCCCTGTCGCCACATAACCAGCCTTTCACAAGCACCTTTAGGACCAGACCAAGTAGGCAAATGAGCAGCAGGGACTGGGAGCACCCACAGGGAATTCTCAACTGCTCCTTGGTTTGATTCAGTCCAGGGTCTTGCGTTCCCATTTCATCAACCTTCCTGTAGAACCCTCCTCTTCCTCCCCTCCCCACTCCTCCACCTTCCCAGGGAAAGGATGCCCTTCCCTCCAAGCACACCAAAGTTACAAAAGAACACCATTCCAAGGAGCACAAAGTTCCTCACTGTCCATGGGGTGGTTAAGGGTCAACTGCTCAGCCACGAAGGGGAAACACCACCAGGGACTGGGGAACCAGGCACACACTGGTGAAGTATCAGCTTACAAACAGCCCCAGAGTCTCAAAAATTTCACAAAAACTTCACAAATTCAATGACCAAGCGCGTTATTAACAGCAAAAAGCCCCACCTATATTTGCTGTATGAATTATTCAACATGAAAAAATGTGATCCACTCTTAAGTTAGACAAAAGTGGCTTTTCCTTGGTTTCCAAGGCAGTTGCTTGGTGTGAAGTACTACAGACTTGCTAGAGATTCCCACTCCATGCATGCACACATGACAGCAGGAAACAGGAGTTCATCAGCAGAGAAAAAGCTTCATGTTACACTTGACCCTACTTGTTCTTTGTACTCTCTAGAATTTTTCTAAGCACAAAATTACTATTTCCTCAAATGGACAAAAATATTTACCAGAATCTTCAAAGTAAAAAAACCAATGTTTTGGGGAATTGTTTTCTTTTTTTGTTAAAAGTCACTGTCAACATCCTGGCAAGAAGAAGCCAAATTCTCTGTATGAATTGGTACCAGAATACACAGTGACACAAACTCTGCTTGATACCAGCCATTTGGGTGGCATCTTTTAATCACTGAAAAGCACACAGGGCATTCCACAAACTAATACAAGATTCACAGCCAACTCTGGGATATGCAGCCATGAGCATAGAAGTTCTCAATATGGCTCTAATAGCTCGTAATTATTATAATCCTTCACTGAGCAAACAGATGTTGTAAGGGAACTTCAGTTTCTTCAAATGCAGTAATCAAACCATTCTGCTGCTGCCCTGCCTCTTCTCAGTAAATGCTTTGTATAGTGGAGTGGAAATAGCAAATCTAGTGACAAAATGACCATTTAATTGTCACAGAAATCTGTTTCTGAACAAAACTGATGTTGTCATTTCTCTTTATGCACACTTCTCAGTCTTCTGATTATGGTTTAGCCTGGTTTTTACACCAATAAAAAATCTTGCACCTTACTTTCTGTAATCTTCCCACATATTTGGCTGCTCCTAATTTGTCCACATCTTACAAGTTTTACAGTAACTAGAATTTGTTGTTGTATTTGTGTTTAGCTGTACTAATATTAACACACATCTCTGGAGCTGCCACCCTCACTGTGAAATTTTTAAAAATCAAGTTTTCACCTAAAATGCTTCAATACATTACAGTGAGTCATTCTACTTGGTGATTTATTTGTAAATAATCATGACTACTTAAAGACATTCAAAATGCACCAAAAGACCTCCAGCCTGATCCTTCATTTTGTTGCAAACTTGCATCTCTCATTGAAGCCCTTTCTACAGTATTTTCAATAGCTATTTTGGCTGCAGTGCCTCCTTACAATAAACTCTATACATCTGTATGAATGGTATAGTAGAAATCCAAATGATTTCAATCACAATTTCAGCTATTGTTAACTTGTGCTTATAATGAAGTTCCTCTATTAAGAAAGGAGCTCAGTGTGGGCCAACAAAGCTTTGTGTCCTTTCACAGTTGCTATTCAGCCCTCATTTAAGAAAAACAACTATTGACTGCAATATGAATCTTAGGACTTGAAGCAAGCAGAGATTCTAAGGATTACCTCTACAAGATGGCCCCAGCTCTTTTTGTACGTAGAGCAAAAAGAAGCACTGAATATTCATTTCACTCATTTGCTAACTACATTAATATACACTGCTGTAAATGAGTCTCTATCTACCACTACCTATTGAACAGAAGGGTATTTGAATAGGTGGGGTTTGCTATAATGCCACACTAAGATAATGTGCTAGAAACAAATGGTTCACTGATTCCTGAATAGAAAATTTGTTGGAAAACCCTGAGAACTAGGAGATGAGGGGGAGGGGATTAAAATGTCGCTTCAGAGCCACCAACCAAACTCCTGTCATTTTTAAAAGATGTTCCTGTGGCACAGTATGAATAGTTTATAGCCATGATTGTGAACATTCAATGTCATATAAGAAAAGACACTTGTCAAGAGCCTTTCCCTTACCAGCACCCTCATCATGACCTGTGTTAATGAAGTTAATTGAATTTAAGATCAATAATGGTTAATTATTGCAATTTGACATTCTGAGATAAATGGCTTTAAGACAGAGAAATGTGTGTGTATGTGAATTCTCTCCAAAGAAGGTGAACACATTACAGCCTAAGAGGGATCACACAGTCCTTCCATTGATCCTGGTACAATCTGATCGACCTAATCCTCTGATGAATGTGGGCTTTTCACAGCTACAAGTAAATGTTCTACAAGACTACTCTAACCCTTGTCACTGACCAAATCTATATGAGCTGTACACTAGAAATCTATTGAGATAGATTAAAGAACTGCTGTAGAAACAAGAGATGCTTCAATAAAGATGAAGGTTTATTATATTGACTATTAATGTTACATGCAGTATGTAATTATGAATGCTTATGGATCATAAGAATTTAATTTTGGTCAGTCAGATGTAAATGATCATAACTGAACAATAGTATTTTTTTTAAAAAAACAGATTTAAAAAATCCAACAAGCATGTTGAATTTGATGGCTTTAAGAGTGAATGCTCAGTAAGAGAGAGATTTTAAAATCATCCTTGAAATGTGCATGAAGATGCTCACAGACAGGTATTTATTTCATAAAGTCACTCATCAACCTACTTCATTTAAGGTTTTTTTAAGTTTACTTTCACAATAGTTCCTCAACAGGAAGACATTTTTCAAACGTGTTAGTAATGATATTCTTACATGCATACTGAACAAGTTAAATGACCACTTACAAGATTTATAATGACAAAGTAAATGTCAAGGAAAAAGTATTACTGATTGCAGAGCACTGACAATAAAAAGCAGCTGAAGAGTTCTGTCAAAATGTAAGATTATGCAAAAACACTATTGAGAACACTGCTAATCATCTGCTCTTGTCAATTACTTGAAGGGTATCTGACAGCATATTTACATTAAACACATTTCAGTGGTGAAATCCTTAATGCTGTATCAGAATATTTTCATTATCATTAGAAATCCTTTAAAAGTCCTTTTGCAGCAGAGCATTGTAACAGCAATGCGGTAATATCTCTCTCTGTATCAGGTAGGGGTTTCTAGTTCATGCTATTATAGCTACATAACATTTGAAATAGTATAACCAAAGACTAAATATACATGGAAGATGGCAATCTCTGTGTTCCTGTAGTCATGTAGGTATTTTCATGTAACAGCTTTGCAGGAGTCTCAAACTAAACACAAACTGATGATCTGTCTTTGTCTGGCCATTCTTTTAGCCTTTTACTCCTCCTGTGCCTGTACTTTGTCATGGCAAAGGACATTATCAAGCAGACATTTTTTCTAAACCTCTGATTGTGACTTGCAGTTCAGCTGCTTTAGGGGGAGACACATTAGCTACCAGTGCCTTTCACCTGCTGGAGAAACTTGTTTTAGTTATGTCTGTCTTATACTTCATGGAACCCTTCCTCCAAAATAGAGAAATAAATGAAATGTAATGAAAATGAAATGTTGATCCTTTCCATGTTTCAGCAGGCGTTACTAAAAAAGCACACATAACCCTGTTTGATGTGTAAAACAGTAAGCATGCATAAAAATGGACAGAGTGGAAGCGTGAGCTGCCTTTCAGGAGGAATTCATCTGGGCTTAGAAGAAAAAGAAGGAAAATAAGCCCTGATCACGACTTGCAGGATCCATTTACAGTTTTTCCACCATTTTTGTTTTACACAACATACCTAAGTTAAGTTTGTAAAAGGGGAGCAGAGCCCTGATGCTCCCAATGCTTCTGAACGACTACGGATTTTCAGAGAAAAACACCAGAGTAAACCCAAGCTGGCAGAAAGCTCAGGGTCTGGGTCAGGTTCTGTCCTGATTCAGACCCTACAGGTAAGGGGCACTACTCATCACTTCAGTCAAGGGTGAGTTTTGTACTAACAAAACACATATGTGAGATCAGTTCAGTGTCTTGGGAGTGTCACACATCCCCAGCCATGCACACACCCGCACACCTGCAGTGCTGGGAAGCTGGGAATGCTCCTGTCCTGCCCTTCCCGACCTCAGGAAGGCACAGCCAGCTCTTTGGCCCTGCCCTGCCCCTGCCAGCTTGGCAGACCTCAGCATCTCCAGTCCCTGTGCTGCGCTGGGCACCGGACACACCTGAACCCTGTCCAAGCTGCCAGCAGAGATTCCTGCCTGCCTTCCACACTGCCAGCCATGCCTGGCCAGCTGCACTCACACACGACCAACAGGCACTGGGAAATCATTTTTCCCTGGGTACCTATGGTCCAGCCCCCTCCCTGCCCTGTCAATGTCCATGGAAAATCTTTCTGCTCATTTCCGACCCAGCACCTCCAGGCTGTGAGGAAGGAGCCTGCAAAGCACTGCTGCAACAGGACAGTCAGAGTCTCCGTAAAATGATGGCTTTTTAATGCAAAATGCATCACTTTCTCCTGGACATGAGGATTTTTTTTCCCCAAGTGAACAAGAAAAATCCTGATTCCCAAGACAAGAGCTAACTCTACGTGCCACGCTGCAGCCT
>VZTX01012295.1:636637-639137 GCA_013400915.1 Pardalotus punctatus
CATCTGTGTGCTGGCCACTAACGAGCTCTGCAACTGGCCCAAGCCTCTTCACAACCTCTGGGCTGAAACTGCCCTTCCCACACACAACACCAGCTGATGCTCACCATGCCTCCTCTGTCCTCTCCAGGCAGGGGCTCCCAGCAGGGCTACTCAAAGCACTGGGCCAGGGGACCCAAGCTGCACAAAGGCCACCATGGCACCAGGCTGCCCAACCTCAGCACGGACAGCAGCCGGCCCCCTCCACCTCCCCAGCACACCCCACAACACTCACACATCGCTTATCCCTTCCCTACTGCACCACATTTGACACTTAGTCCAGATTAACTACAGGCCTTCACTATGGGCAAACTGCAAAACCAACAGTGCACAAAATCACGCATACTTTCAACCTCCTTGGGTAGAATGGTCACTGAAGATTCTACAATACAAAAATCTATGTACTTTCATTTTTCACTTGTTCTACTTGCTCTTACATAGGTTTGATGTGTTGCTGCCAGTAAACAGCTCCCTGACAGAGATGCTGAGACAGAACTAAAACTGTTAAGGGCTTGTAAATACCAAATAGTTACTGCTCATTAATTATTTGTAATTAATTATTCATGATTAATTTGTGCCAGAACAGGAATGTTTTATTCTGAATTAATTTAATTCATTTCAAAGTTGCTACTTTAAATTGCCACCCTACCATAACGTGATATAATCTCTCTCTGTAGACAAGCCCTAAAATATTAAAAAAGCATTTAAAACAAAGGAAAAGCGGCGCATTCTCTCACAGAAACACACGGTGCCTGCAATCCTTGCAAAGTACTCTGTCTGCTCATCCAAAGGCAACCTGGACAAAATGGAGCCTCTCCAGTGGCCTAGAAAATGTTTGCAATGGGGAAAATGGGGACAGTATTTCAGATCAAACTTGGAAGTGGCTTGGAACAGTTCTTTGATGACAGATCCTACTGATGCTACACAGAGAGCAACTGAGAACAACGAGGTTCTCCTCAGCCAAGGCTACACTGAGAAACACAAGGGATCTGGGCATCAGTAAGAAACAGCAACAAAGGAATACTGGGAAACAAAAGTAAAGAATTGGAATTGTAAGGCATTTTTTAAAGATGGAAAACACCTAGGTCTTTTTCTCATGAAGTTAAGGGTACTACAAAGAAAGCAGATGGTAGGACTTAATAAAATTCAAGTACATTTGGCAAGGCAGCCTTTTCCTGCTGCAGTAGTGCATGCTATTCTTCTAACGCATCACAAAAGTGTGCCTTCAACATAGCACAATTCTTTCAAGGAGACTTCTTTATTACAAAGTTTAGCTTCTTAATAACACATACTGAAAAGAGGAAAGATAGACAGACCACTAACTTCTCCAGTGTGAGCTTTTACTCAGAAGAGATAGGAGTCAAAACAAGCCTTAGGCAGGTAGTACTACAGAATGCCCTGGACCATCCTCACCTACTCCTGCTTTTCAAACCAACCAAGGATGCAGATTGCTTTTATACAAAGAAACTTCCAGGATGTTAACTCCACAACTCAGCTAGAATCACTAAACATACACAAACAAGAGTCCTTAGTCTTTATCAGTATTACCTCTTTTACCTCTTTTAGACTGCAGTCAAAAAACACACAAAGTATCTTATTTTTAGAATCTTATCATTAAGGGGGGCCCTTGACAGAGAGAGACAATTGTCCCACAAGTCCCACCAATACCTTGGGAGCAGGCATTCCAGTCCAAACACTCATGGGACTTTTAATTCTTTTTTAACTCATGACAGAGCTTTCTGACTGCCTCTAGAGAAGGTAGGTAAGTGAACAATAGCACAGTGATCCTAAAGCAAAGAGCTGGTCTCAGTGAGTGGAGACTTCTCTTCTCTGCACAGGATAACGTACTAAGGTTTAAATATAAAAGGGCATGGCTGAAACGGAAAGCACCACGTGGAAAACAAGTTCATCAGTTACGTTAGAGAAAGCGAAGCAGCACAATGATGGCTAATCCCAGATACAAACTGCTGAAGTTAATTGAAGAGCATCCTCCAAAGGTACTCCCTCCCTCTGCCAGTTCTGCAGAGCTGAACCGAAGGCAGCTCCTGCACACAGACCTACCCCTGAAAAAAGATGGGGAAACTGCCTGGTCGAACTCCATAGTTTACTGCTCAGCCTTTTTAAAGGCAAAGGGAGCATTTCCTGACATCCAACCACACATGCATCTGCATTTCTCCAGCTGAGATTTATTTATAAGCAGTCACAGCTACATTGCAGCAAGTTCCAACCTTATTTCAGTGTAAGAACACCCTATTTTGATTTAACACGCTGCAAGTTGCACTACATTGCAATGAAAAGGACCAGAGTTGAACTGGTTTAAAAGCACAGCTTTAGTTAAACCTACACAGATTGGTGTGCAGGTACCAAACCCTGCCTCATCATCACAGGTACCACCCACCTGGCTCACTGAGCACTCTGCTTTGTCACAGCTGCCTCCCTTGTAACTCTCTTTCTGAAACTTCTA
>VZTX01012295.1:644137-667413 GCA_013400915.1 Pardalotus punctatus
TTTCATTTTATCTTTGTGTTATTGTAATTTTATTGAATTGCTTATTCATTCTTTGATATTGTGTTTTAATGGTATTATAAATCTGTTTTATGTCTGATAGGAGCCTCATTGTAAACTGATATAACAGATAATATGGCAATTCACCATAAAAATTCTAAACCAAAAATGCAGATCAGAACGCAAAGAAGCACTTTAATTCATTCTGGGTTTCTTTTCATTTTATTTTTTAATTATTTTTCATGTTCTGGTTGCCATCTGTTGATAAAAGATGGTTGTACAAAACTCACAGTACTACACAATGGGAACTTTTTTTTGTACAATTCTATTCATAAAAAACCGGGGGGAAACAGTATAAAAGCATTGCACCTCTCTATACTAAGGATCATTAGCTGGTTCATTGTATAGATTGATATAAATTAGCCACTTTTGGAACTAAATCTCTCTCTTTTTTTTTTTTTTTTTTTTGCACAAGATACTTATTTTGGGTAATTTTTAGTATCATGAATAATAGAACAAAAAAAAATCCCCTTCCTGCCACATCTTCTATTATTCGTGTTCTTTCATTTAAAACAATGTAAGACAATTATGATAAAAGATGTATCAACATATAGAGCAATTATGTCATAAACCACCTTCTGCTCAGAAACTTAGCTGAAAGTTCATTCAGTCAAGCACACGAGCCTGCCAAACCGAGAAAATGAAAACTCTATTTACAAGAGCCCGTAGTGAAAGGAGGTGTACAACCTGCGGAGGGCTGGGCCGATAGGTGCAGAACCCTGTAAGCACCACCCAAATCCCTCAGCCTCACTGGCAGAGCATTTTCAGCCCTCCCTGGCACAGCTGCACCTCCACACAGCGACTGTGCATGGGGCTGAACACGCGTGAATGTGGCCAGGCATGCTTTTTTAACAATTTCTGTTTTGTTTGTATTGATCATTTCATCTAAAAATAGATGTGTTTTGCTCATGAGCTAACACCCCCCTTAAGGCAGAAAATAAGTAGGAACATGCCTGCAGAAATAATGTTATTAACATGAAAAACAGCAAGAAAAGTACCTCTTGTAAAACACACTGAAGAACAATGCTTGGCAACAGGCTGAGGAGCACTTGGTTTTCATACGATTTCTAAAAGTAACCAGTCATGCTGTCATTAAAGAAACGCCACTGAGAAAGCAACAGAAATGTGCCCACAAATATTAAAGAAATTTATTTTTCAATCTTCTAAATAATTGTCTAAGAAATAACTTTTTTTTCCAGCAGGAAAAAAAAAGAAAACTGAAAATAAATCCCAAGTCCTTATATACCATTACAGCACTAGAGCAAACCTAAAACCAAACAAAAAATGCAAACTATAAAATTCAAGGATTCTGGACGACAAAAATATTACACTGCACAATGTACAAGTTCATCTGAAGGGGCAGAGGGTCACTAGCTCAACACATACACTGTGCCACAAGGAAGAAAGGCAGTTTGATCTCTGAATTTCAAATTTCCTTGCTTATCTCGGCAGAATCATGATCTGCCTTGATAGAGAACTGGTATCAGCCTTTCCTATTGCACCTTGATAAAGGGGAGAGGAAGAGGGAGAGATTTGATGTACATGCCGCAGAACAGAAAACTGCACTTATGAACCACAGCTTTATGTATAAAATATATCCCTCACTGTAACATATGTAACAGCCTTGTTTGGAAAACATAATGAAGTTTCAGAAAGAAGAATTCAGCATTTGCACAAAAAGCAGAACTCTGCAGCAGCCTAGGCACGTGTCTGCCTCTTCTCACAGCCTGCATTTCCTACAACTGTATTTAAGGACTTTTTCAAAGCATGGTCCAGGATATTATTGCTATTTTATGTTAAAACAGTAAGAGCCACTGGGTGTTACTTTGATTCGAACACAAGTGGAAGGAGTTTTCAGACAGCAGAGTATTGATATCACCTCTCCCTGCAAAGCCTGCCTGAAGCCAGCAGAGCATTCATGTAAATACTTGTTTACAGATTTTTAACACATATATGCACACATAACAAAAGTTCTTAAGGCAAGCCATGCCTTTCATCTCCCTGCTCGAGCTGCCCAGACCCCTGGAGGGTTTGGGTGTCCCCAGGGCTGGGGCTGCACTGGGGGAAGGTGAGACCAGCCCTGCCCTGCAGTGTGTCCCCAGCCCTCCCAGTGACAGAGGGACAACACCCAGGACGTCCTCCTCCTCTCCATGCACCGTACCTGTCTGGACACCGGCCCCCAAAGCCACCCTGCTGACCAAAAAGGTGCATTTACCACTCGGGACCTGTTATGAGCACAGCTATTCAGGGGGTGTTTATGCCACACGGATGCACTTCCCAGGGAGCTGGGACCAGGCAGGAGCACAGGAGAACTCCAGGAGGAGGCACAAACGCACACACTGCTGATGTGAGTAACTCCGCAAGCTCTTCACAGCTATTAAAGTCCATCACACACAACAGTAACAAGAGCAAATGGCCAGGCAACCTCTGTGACTGTATCTTGATACATCACACAATAGCTTCATTTAGCTTAATGCAATACATTACAAAGCCAGCACAGAAGTTAACATTAGTCAACAACATAATGGACAGATAAGTGTCTCACCATGGTTAAGAACATACACAGGTTCCATTATATGTTCCATTATATGAGCAATATACAGCCCCTCCTCTGCTCAAAGTGTATGAATAACAAAATTGGTCTGCTTGAAAATACTAAGCTTAAGTCAAAGGAAGAAAAAAAAAAATGTTCCTGAGAAGTCATTGGAAAAAATGGACAATTTCTTTTAACTTTGACATCACTCTGAATTCTGTAATAAAATTGTAAGGACACCAAGGGAATGCACAATTTTCCATTTGGTACCTGGCTATAATTCACCTCTAGGTTCATTGTGGGAGAACCAGTATTTCCTTAATTGATATTGTAAAAAATCTGCCTTTTGGATGCTGAAAGGTCCTATCTTCTTGCCTCAGTTTTCAGCATTCTTTAAGAGTCCTGGCAGCAGGAGCAACAGGCATGTTGCAAAGTAACAGACAACTGATATTTTTTCCTGCTGCCAAATACTTCAGTTACTACTAGGTTCATTGCAGATTAACTTATGTACAGACTTATTTACTAAAAGTTTCTCAACTAAAGCCACCACTGTATTCAGTAAACCTTGTCCCAAAGATTCCTTGAGATACCCAGGTAATTATGTGGTAATTCTTACAAAGAATGAAGGCAAAATAGTTTCTAATACATAGGTCCATTTTTAAAAGTATAAACATAAAAATACATTGTTCTATTTTATTATCAAGAGGCTGAAAATTTGCAGAGTCCTTTTTTTCTTTTCTGAAACTGACTGAAGGAAGCTTTAACTGCAGAAAGGAGATGGAGTTTAGCTGAGACACTTGTTATGTGTCCTCCACAGAAAGCCTGAGGAGTTTGCTCCATGAATTGTGAAAAACTTGAATAAAAAATTAATAGTTTTTACACTACATTACTATAGTCAGAAATCTAAGAAAACCTTACCAGAGATCTGAGCTTGTGAGACAGCAGTAAAAAGTCTGTGATGAGAGCCAGGAGTTTTGAAGTTTATTCCAAGCTCTGATTTGCTGTATGACTTCAGCCAACCCATTTCATCTCTTTTACCTTCTCTTCTCTGTAATTACTGCAGTAACCAATAAGCTCCACTATACACCTTTGGGTCAAGTTCCCTGTAGGTTTAAAAACAGCTGTGCTGATTTTAATGGAATTGCATAGTAATGCAGAATCTGGCTTTCATATTGGGATGTTATAATTAATTAATGCTTAAGAAATTCTTTGCAATCATCTGTAGTAATAGGATACACAAGTGCAGTTATTGTTGACATATTGAAAGTACCTAGGAAAAAAAAAAAGCAATATACAGTGTGCATAATCTGCAAGTGCTGCAGGTGAGAAAGAGCGTGTGACAAAGGTGACAGTAAGGCTGCGTGTCCTTCCACCTTTGTTATTGGAAATGCCGGTCCTTACTAACTCAAACACTCGAACTTGCCCAGGTTTTCTGTGATCCTAGCGCCACTGATAAATCCACCCTCACATGGATTTCAGCTCCCAATGGAAACACTCTGATTTCAGCCTGTTTCACTCCACCTGCCTCCCGAGGAATGCAGGAGAAACAGCATCCCGTGCTGTGCTCAGGCTCATCACGAGGTGAGAGGTGCGCAGAGGGCAGGAGCAGCTGCACGGACCCAGCACTGCCCTCCTGGGAGCCAGCAAGGAGCCCTCGGCCAGCGGGGCCACCCCGGGATGGGCACAACACCCCATGGCTCAACCCAGCAGTCCCCTGCTCATGCCTCGGGTGGGATGGGAGGAGACTCAGAACGAAGGTAAAACCCCTGAGGGAGGAACACTTTAATAACTGGAAATAATACTAATAATAATAATAACAACAATAATAACAATAATGGTAATAATAATAACAATAAAAACAATATTTAATTGAAAAGGGAGAAAACAGATGGCCATAGAAAAAAATAAAACCCAAACCAGCCCCAGCCTGTACCCAAGCAAAAACAACCAGTGGCTCCTGGCCACCTCCCCCAGGTGTTATGCACTGAGCAGGATGTTCTGATGGAACATCCCTGTGGCCAGTTGAGGTCAGCTGTCCTGGCCATGCTCCCTCAGCTCCTTGTGGCTCTCCTCACTTGGCACAGCATTGGACACTGAGAAACCCTTGATTTTGGGTGAGCACTACTGAGCAACATCTAAAACATCCGTTATTCACATTATTCTCATCCTAAAATCCAAAACACATCATTGTACCAGCTTCTAGGAAGAAAATTAACTCTTTGCCAGCCAAAGCCAGGACAAGAGCAGTGATTAGTAATTTTGTACTGCCATACCTACACAAGACGAGCTTTTTCATTAAAAATAAAATTACTTCCCATACTTTACTCAATCTGCACAGTAAAAAAACTGAAACATGATGGTTTATAAAAATTGCGGTCCTTTTTTATAAACTGCAAGAAAACAACCATTCACCTAAAACAGATAAAAACCTCACCTTTATTTGTATAATTTTTAAAACTCCCTTTTCACCTCAAAGCTGAGATTTTCAAAGACTTGTGAAACTGAAATGCCTGGTTCTTCATGAAATTAAAATTTCAATATTTGATTAGGAAAATCCTTTAGAATTGGCTAAAAAATGACAGCAGTCAACAAAGGATTTTCAAACTGTCTTCTACCAGCGTTCAGTCCAGAGTTTTACAGCCAGGTAATGAACTGCTGAACATGGCACGAAAACCCTGCAGCAAGTTTTGCTGAGGCAATGGACACTGTCAAAATATTCTACCTCACCTCACAATGTGGTGTTATATAAACTGTTTTCATTTTTGGTGAGTAAGAAAAAAAGGCAATATTTAGAGAAAATTAATTAATGTGGACTAAATTATCCTGTGACCTCTTCAAGACAAGGCCCATGTCCTGTGTTTAGTACAAAGGGACCCCGGTTCTGAGCAGGGCCTCTGGTTACCACTGCAATAAACATAAAGAATAATGGTAGGTTGAGACATAAAGAGTTGTTTTAATACCCCTGCACTCTATCAAGGTACTGGACATCAAAGGAAACATGAGAAATAATGCAGAAATGATAACTGCTGCTGGATTGTATGAACAGCCCATTCCTTTATCACAAAGCCTTACCCATACGGCATCAATTACAATTCTTCCAGACACTACATGTTCAAAGAAAACTGGAGAGGTAGGGAGAAGGGATGAAGTTTAATAAACAAGGGCCATGTTTGCTTTTGGTGAAAAGTACATCGTACTGTTCATTTAGGAGATCATGAAGAAAGCAAGCCTCTGGGGGTATGCAAAAAATGATCCTGGATAAATGAGCCTATTCTGATATTCTAGTTGGAAAGAATGCAAAGAAATCATAATTTTATGAGAGCATTTTTCTAACAGGGATGGTTAAGACAAATGCTGATGAGATGTCCCTAAACGTTACACAGGCATCATCAATTACCTGTTGATTTGTTTTGATTTTTTTTAAAGAATAATTAAATAAATCACAGTTCTTGAACATTATTTGCCAAAATATAAATAAAAAAATCCAGTTACCTGCTGCACTACTTGCTGTATATAAAAACGCCTCTTACATACATTTGCAGTATCTGCACATGACTATTGCAGCAGTGACCTCTGATTTTATAAGCATCCCTCTGTACCTGTAACAGCAGCAAGTTCAGAAAGAGCACTGCGCCACAAATTAAATACCCACATTTAAACTATTTAAGCTGTGAGACATAATCACAGAATAAAGAAAGTAAAACCTCTACTGCATGGAAGAAAAGAATCCTAAATAGCTTTGAGAAATGCATACCCTGTAATGTAAGAATTTTATAGGGATATCTTACACATTAAGACCCGTTGTTGGAAACAGAGTTAGAAAAAAAAACCTTCAAAGTAAAAGCAAATGTGAAATGTAATTTTTCCTTACACTAGTATCCCTATTTTGAAAGTAGTGCATAAAACACTTCATGGCACAAAGAAAACCAAAACAGTGTTAGTGTATCCTTCTAGAAAGATTAACCTGCAACGTATCCTAGTGTCTGAAATCAAACATCTGCATTATTTGATCTAATGCTATTAATAAACATGAAAGCTCTGGCACCTGTGAGAGAGTGAAAAATGGAACACAGAAGTATCTTTTAATTAAATATATTAATGGTAAATAGCACTTCAGCAAGGGAATTTTATTTTATTTTTTTAATTTGGCTGTAGACTAAATATACACTCAAGTAACTTTTAATTATTTCAATACATATTCAGGTAACTTTTCTGGTTTATTTGTTTACAAACTGACTTGTTCCCTGAGGTCTCAGCTACCACGTGCCCAACAGCAGGAACAGCCCAGCTCTGCTACAGGAGGGAAAAAGGAGTTCCTCGATGGAACAACACGTGTGACCCCTGCTCTGGAACCAGGGCACGGCTGAGGTCCCTGGGCTTGTGACACCGGCTTGGGAAAGGTGTCCACAAAAAAAGCTCTGCTCCAGGAGGGGTAAATCCACGGGACACAGCGCTGGCCAAGCCCCCACGAGCTGCCCTCTTCTCCTGCACGCTTTGCACGCCTCGCCCTTGCCTGGGCAGGGTCAGGAGCGTGGCAGCAGCAGGACAGACAGGCAGGACAGACAAGCAGGACAGACAAGCAGGACAGACAACCACAACACCCTGACAGAGCCCTTGCAGCTGCTCCTGGGTGCTCTGCCTCCCCCAGACCCTCCAGCACCCACTCCTGAGCCCTGCCTGAGGTGGCAACCACAAATTCTGCGCGCAGGAATGAGCTGTGTACCTTTCAGCAGGAGGGAGGAGAGAAAGCTTTAATTCAAGATGCAAAGAAAATATGTATTAAACAGCTCTATTCTGTTAATGAAACCTGTATTTTAAAGAGATGGAGAACACAGACCATTATAACGTGAGGCTCTGCTTGACCGTTTAACTGATTTACAGATCCGCCCAGTGAGAATGCAGGAGTTCATTTAGTGAAACGTATGTATGAGATTAACAATCAAGGAAAGGCTAAAATTAAAATGAAGAATGAGGAGGACATTAACAATAAGAATTTTCAAGCGCAGAAAATACTGGGTAAAGCGGTTAGATAGTGGAAATGCAGGAAACCAGTGGTTTATTTTCTTGGGATTGTGCATGTTCTGATCCCACACAGTCTGAGACATATTTTTCAACAACAAGCTGATATATTTTCTGTCTGATCATTATGGATTTTGACAACGTCATTTTGGAACCTTGGTTACTAAGATATCAATAATTAAACGCTTTCACACTTCGCTCTTGTGGATACTGGCAACTTATCTTTGTCCTCCAAAGAAGCTAATGGTATAATGGGCAAAACATCAAGAATAATTAAGAAAATGCTGGTATAAACTCCATCAGAAAAAAAAATACAACTTTGTGCAAGGTTCCTGCTTGATACCTCACATCCTGCACTTAGTTTCAAAATAAGGGAAAGTTATTTCTTTCTGTTACCTCTTAACCATGTTTTGTCTGTGTTTAGAGAAAGAAGTACATGCTGTAATTAATGATTTAATAGCCTCTATGTGTACTCTCATTTTCTAGTTAAAAGAATAACTGGCTGAAACAGCAGTAGCCCATTACAAGAAGCATCCTTCTCCTTTTGTCTTTCCCTGTAGAAATGTTCCCTGTAACACAGTGCTGCTCCAAGTCTCAAGCTTTGATTTGCAGAGAAGATACTGCAACCCAGTGACATCTCAGAAAGGGGGGATGGGAGAGAAAGAATTAATTTTAAAGCGCACAAAGTCTATTTTATACCTGTAAGTATATAATCTGCCCTAACTGGGGAACTCGTACAGGGAAATTCAAGGAGGTGCAAAGTCCCTTCCTAAGGGTACTCGACCCGCAAGGCAATAGAAAGAATTTAAAGAGCATGTAAAAAGACAACTCTGTTATAAAACTACCAATATCTTGATGCTGTCACTGTGAGAAACCAAGGCAGAACAGATTCATTTGGCTGAAGAGTGGATGCAGCTTTATACAAATGATTAATACTTGGCAACCCCCCTCCACTTGGCTTGTCACCAGCAAACTCACTATACTTCCTTCCCAGCCCTCCACTGTATTTTATATAATGACAGACTCGGCTCCAAGATGAGATGAAGCTCCCGTGTCTGGATGAAAAGCAAGGAAACCTCACGACAAGGGAGCTGGACAGCCAGTTTAGCTGCAGAAGAGATGGACAACTTGAATCTGCACCTAAACTCATCCAGAATCTCCATCCCATTATCATTCTGTTCTGATGATTAAGGTGCAGCACAGGAATGGCCAAAAGCACAGAATTATGGTGGGGGTTTTTGTTAAATCAAAAGGCCCCAGAGAACAGATAACAATACCATATAGCACTGCTTTTACATCATCCTGGACAAGTCCCAAGCATAACTACATAATTAAGCAGGTGATAATGCACAGTTGTCCCAGAATATTCCTGGAGAGGGCAAGTCTTAAGGTACAGAATTACAGACTCTGAAACTGCATTACACACCCCATAAACAAGGAACAGAGTGAGAAGTAAGTTGAGCCAAGGACTGGGGGGTGGAATAGGGCTGCATTGCATCTGCCCTGCTCTCGCTGAATACCTGGAGCTGGACCGAGGGCTGCCCTGGCCTTGGGAGACACTGGCTGGTGCTACTGAGTGTCTTCAACAACTGGAAAAACATCAATTACTCCCATTCTCCACATGCAGAATACAGCAAACTGTTACCTGACCTATGGAGAATGGCCCCCTTCCAGATCAGTACTCGCACATTACTGCACATCCTTCTTTTTAAAATGCATAATCCTGTAATTATTTACACACTTTTCATTCCTTTACATAACCAGTGTTCAAGTTGGTGACAAAATTCTTACAAAAATCATATTAGCTCCACAAATGTTTATCTTTAATCTACAAATAACTACATTTGGAGAAAATGAAATGCTGCCTTTTCATCATTAAATTATGCAAGACTTGCAATCTTCATGAGTAAATTTGTTGCAATGAAAATGGACATCTTGGTATGAATTACAAAGGACTGGAAAATCTGAAGTAGAAATAAGCCACCAAAAAACTACAGCGAGAAATATTACAGGAACCAGTATGTCAACCCTAATTGTGTAATTACTTTTTGGCTTGGTCATATAAGCTAGAAGCAAGAAACAAGAGACAATGGTAATTTCTTACTGCTGAAATGAAGGTGTCAAACTGTCTTGTATGCTCTGTGTGCTCTAAGCTAAAGTTTACATTTATATCATGTTACTTCAATTACAATCTTAAAAGAGACTTGAATGCTTCAGCTGCATTAGGCCAGGATTCATAGATGTTAAACACACGCACTCACACACTACCAGTTTTCTGTGTAAATACATTTTCACACGTGTGCTTGTTTATGGACGTTTTAATGCACGGATCATTCATTTGAAAAACAAAACTTTGTTTAAAAAGGAAATAGAAAGTGTATTTTGAAATTTTCCACAGCTATATATTTTTTTTCCTGAGGAATTTAAAAGATTAATGTCTGCAGTGACATGGAACACAGCGAAAGTCCGTCACACTCCTAGGCCTGATTCTGACACACTGGCTCACGGCGCTCTGATCCCCGAATAACCTTATTTTTACAAGGAGCTACCCACTGAAAACACACAGAATTCTGCCTGCACTGAGCCCTGCCCAGCATCAGAAGGTGTGAGGCAGCTCCGTTCTCCCCTCGCTGCCCCAGTTCCCTCTCCCATCCTCTCCTCCCGCACCCTTCCCGTACCATCCAACGGGGCCAGTCATTAGCTGTCTTTCTCAAAAGCAGCCCAAAGCAATCTTTATGCTACTGCACATTATTGTCACTTTATTTTATAACTTATTTGTTTTCATTTCTTCAATTTGCCTCTCGTGGGATTGACCCTTGGTGCGGTACTGACAGACGTGTGTGTGAGATGAGCAAACTTCATCCTTTGCTACACAGACAGAAATCAATGGAACAACGACTGCTCTCCTGCACATAATCAGAACAGAGGGCTGGGGGAAAAGCAATGTGAAAAGCAGAAACTGAGTACATCCAGAGTGGGCACTCGTGTGCCTAATCAAAAACCACACATGGGTGTTGGAATCAGCTCAACCAAATATGACAAAACTTCTCTTCTAAACCACATTGTTGTATATTTTACAGATACCACACAGTTTTCTACAACTCATTTTAGGAATGTTTTTAACTATTTTAATGGGATTATCGTCAAACATCTATGCATAGAACTGTGTAAAGATTTAGGAGAAAAAATGCTATAAATAATATATGCCATAAAATTACTTAATATCTCTTTTTACATACAAATGCTAAGGCTAATTAATATCAGAGCTACTTAGAAGTCTAAAAAAGTTTAGCTGATTTTTTTGGACTGTTTCTCAACTGACTTGGACTTCAATAGGAATAATTGTGGGGTATTTATGAGAAGAAGTACAAAAACTTGTCCATGATGCAGCAATTACTGAAATGCCAAGTATCCAAAGCACTTGACAAGCTGGAATATTAAGATTACTTCCAGGACAATGGCAAATTACGGGGTTCACTTCTTAGTAAATTACACAGGTACCTAATAAAGACTCTGCTACAAAACATTGCACTCATGTATATACACCGTCTTTCTGTGTACAAACAGATTGTTCTCTCACTACACATAAACCATGCTTCTTTTATATGTGTACATAAAGTACAGGAGAATATATAGAGTATGTTGTCCATGAAGTATAATTTTCAGAGGAGCAGACCCAGTCCAGCAATCACATCCAGTCTCAATGCAGTGAGGTAGCTAAGAAATCAGGGTCATATTATTTGTCCGCAAAAATATCTATTTAATTGAATATACTAAGAAGTATAATTTGAAACAATTTTGGGAAGAGTATTTTCGTGAAATTGTCTAAAAATCAAGCCCAAAAACATGACATAATTTAAGGCCATCTATAATTAATAAAAATACTCCTTGCAATTTTCTGCATACATCTGAAAAAAAAAAACCACTCATTTCTGTATTTACACAGTATGTAGAACCCCTTTCTCTCTTATTTTAGAATTATGTGATTAAACATATCTTCTTGTGAAGAGTAATGCCAGATTTGAAACTGAGACTCAGATGCAAACACTGACATGAGCAGAAGCCACAGCCAGGAGCTCCAAGGCCAGTTTTGGCTCATTTTTACCTAGCTTCCTCAAGCTCTAGCATAGGATGTGAGTAATTGTGACAACTGTAACATTCGCCGGTTTGGCTTTCCTTAGACTTTTTCCTCCTTTTCTGTTTCCCAGAGAACTTGATAAGGATTTTTGATTGTTTGTTTTCTTTCCTTTTTAATTTAGAATAACTTGACTATTAAGATGATTCTTTTTTCTTTGCAGCTGTTTAACTTCCACTTCAGTTTTTGAATTGTAAAACTTAAAAAAGAGACCCCTTCCTTCAGGAACTTAAAAATACAAGTTCCTTTTTCTTTTAACTGCCTCTCTCTTCGATTGAATAACTAATGACAAAGAATATACTGCCAGACCACTGCAAAGGCTAAACACATACAGCAAAAGAAAAGCTGAATTAGAAATTCCATCTCAAAAGTGTCACCTACATATCGCAATGTAATTACAAAGCTGTATGTTGTAAGCATTAATTCCCAGAATTTTCTTGTGAAGCAACATATATTCTCCACCCTCCAATACCCCCCATATCACAGGCTGAAAATTTTTATATAAAAACTGATTTTCCATTAAAGAAAATTCAGGAATTCCTAATTCACTGCATTGTTTCTACAACCTTTTTTTCTTAAGCCCAGAACTGGACACACTACCAAAGCGATGTCAAAATAGGAAAGTTCAAAATCATAGCACTTACTATTAAAAAAAAACCCCACCAAACACAAACCAAACAAACAAAAAACCAAGCAGATACTCCAAGGCTTGTTTCTGCTGGCAAGCTCTGTGGTTGCCAGTTCCACACAGAGCCAGCCTGACTGGGATTCAGGCTCCTTTGGCAATGCAATGATCAAATGTTCTGGTACAGCCGCACGGATACAGACGGGGATTCCCCCTTCCCCATCCCTTCAGTACTGCACGACAAATAAAACCCTGGTTAATCCTAAATTTTACCTCTCCAAGTAGTTTTATTCTACCTCAGGAAAAAATAAAAAAATTATGCTGTTGTTTCCTAGGATCCCAGCCTCCTTTGCCTGGCAATGAACAGACCCACGAACATGAAGCTACAGTGTGCTAAAAACTGGATATTCTGGATATGCAGTGTGTGTAAGAAAGCCATGATGAACATTTTTTTAAGGAATGAGTATGATTGAGAGCAAAAAATTTAAAAGACTACTGTAAGGAAACTATGTATTGCACTGAGTAACAATACTCTCTAACACTTCATAAAATTTATGTTGAAAAATCATTATTTTGGTACATAGACTGACAGATTATGAATATATCTAATTTCAAGAACTTAATCTCTCACTGCAATATTTTTTTCCAAGAAAAAAAAAATGCATGTATATGTATCCAAAGTTAGGTTTCTTAAACCAGGTATTTTTAGTTTTGATGCCTGAATTAATCTCTGTGGTTTCAAGTTTCAGATCCATTAAAGACACACATACTAATATAAGAAATATATATATTACTACGTAAGATATGAAGATCTATTTAAACTTCAAAATACCAGCATTTACCAGACACTTTTGACTGAAGGCAGGTTTTGTGAAATTGTTTTTAATAAGCAGGCCTCAGAAAACCGGAGAACCTGAATATCAAAGAATGTATTTATGACAATTTGTTAACGTAAATAGTTTGAACAAGTAGCTCTTTTTAAAAGTGCGCCTGCTTTCAGGCAAAGCAAGATAATACAACATTCCAAGTAACAGAGATTTAAGTAACAATCTAAAGCTGCATCCTCATAAGAGGATTTTATAATGGAGTTGCTGACAGACTAGAGATGCCATCAAGGGCCTGGCCACAGCAAAGTTTTAAGGGAATATTTGTTAAAAATATTCTCATATTATACAGCTGGTGGGTTTCAGTTCACTGTCAAATTAAAGACAACATCTTTTTTATTTTTCATATCACATAATAGCTTGTTCATCTTTTTTCCACTGATGTCACCAATATTTCATGAATGCCTTGATCTTACTTTTAATGCAATTTACATACATACGAGCACCAAAAGATAATAATGGTAATAATAATACCCAGTGCAGTGTGGCTAAAATGCAACTTCAGACTGCAGTTGTAATTTATGTTCTGTCTTTCTTTGCTGTGTTTTGTCATAAGGAACAGAAGTAAAAAACTCTGTTGAAGATGTGTTTTGAGAACATGCCATCTATATGCACAGAGACAAAAAAACAGTAGTCGTTTTAGAAGTCCCGGCTTGCTTTGGGGTTACCCACCCCGCAGCTGCTAAACAGATCAGATACAAGGCAGCCAGCACATGACTGCCTATGAGCATGCACACTGTAGCTAGTAAATGGCTTTTTTTACTCATTTTAGCAGAATGTCCATTTTAGACTGCAGTAAAGGAAAACCAGCAACCAAAGGCAAAAAGCTGCTGGGAAAATTACAGATTTAGTAGGGATATTTTGCTGAACTTTGATTGCAGAAATGGGAAAACAACCTTGACACATATAAACACAATCCTCCTTTTATTTTCTTCAGAAATACCCAGAAGGTGAAGAGCATTTTTTCGTACACAAGAATGTGTAAAACCCACTGATTCAGTACAAAACTATCTGCAGAAGATAAGAACATCTGTAGTGTTCTCCTGCCGCAGTCTAAACACTGGGTGATAGGCCCTGCTCCCTCCTCGTCGCTGATAACAGACAATGTGTGCTCCTGACAATATCATCATTATAAACTTTATTATTGCATTGGTATTTCACGAGATGTCTGGCAGGCGAGTGCTCAGACACTGCATAGGGTATCGTTCTCCCACGAGTTTCATGGATATTTACTGGATTCCAGTATAACCTAACCTGTTAATGCTCCTGGAATGTATAAACACTGTTAACTGCTAAATTCCCTGTATCAACATTTCAGACATAACCATTAAATAAGTTGGTTGCTAACTGTTGAGGAAGATTTTGATTTATTGAATAAAGTATCATCATGGGATGAAAATCAAGATCACATTTTTAGGGAGACATGACATATTATCCATAACGAGATGTAATTTTGTACTGAAAGTAAGGATAAAGAGTGTGCTTTTAGAATAGAATCAACAGACAAATTTACACAATGCTGTTACCTATTGATACAGACACTTGACTGATAATATTGTCTATTTATAACTTAATACTATTCTGAATATTAACAGAAGTTTCTTGGCATCCCATTAGTAATTGTATAATTATTTCAAAACAGATTAAAATACTCCACCTGATTGAATGCCATCAAACAAAAACATCCATTCCTGATTAAAACATTAGTATTATGTTACATTCCTCTTAAGAAGAGCAATTGCTTAGCATCTACTCCCAAATCTTTACAGGTTCCTCAGCACAAAAAAAATTACTTGACAAGTGGAGAACCCAGCCAAGAATTGTCTACCAGAATCTGTCAGTATCTGCACTACATCAACAACGAGCAGAAGCACAACGTAAGTTATCAGGTAACACAGATGAAATTCTGTTCCTTAAACCGGCACTACAGATCTCAGTGAAAGCCCAATAAAGTTAAAAGAGTCAGTAAAAGAACAGTATTTGATTTCAGTGGGCTTTGGAAGGGGTCTGAGCAAGAACAGACGCTGGAAGCGTCGCTCTCCATGGCTTACTCCGAAGGACGCTCCCCAGCAGTCCCAACTGCTCCAAACCTTTGCTTCAAGCTATTGCCAGCCGAGTCTGCCTGTGGAGTATCTGAAAGTGCAACAACTCCCAGGGAGCTCTGCAGACCAGGCTATCACCCACCTGCAGCAAGGACAGGCGGATACTGCCCGGCAAGGGCTGGGATGTCCATGCGTGGCTGCCAGGAAGGGACAGCTGCAGAGCTGACCTGAGGCAGGGATGGGCAGCCTCTCGGAGCTTCCCTCCACGTTTATGTCCTACTGGGACAGTGAAACAGGCTCAGGACAGCAGCTGAAGCTCTCCAGGCCACACCACGCGAGCTCATTTTCACCCTCCATGGCCCTCGAGCGCCTGACCCACACACCAGCTGATGCAAAGCCGCTGTTGTACACAGCAACTCCTGCAGACCCAAGAAGAATGGAAGGAACACCTCCCTCCTCCACGCAGCTAGGTGCCACACTGAATACAAGCAGAATCCCAGTTATAACAATGCAAATTCTTTAGCTTAAGAAATTGCCTTTTTAAAGCTTTTTTTGGAGGTAGTCTTGTCTGGAAGGTAGAACGCACACCAGTGATCTGACAGGCTTCGATAATTATTATACACTCACAGTTTTTACACAAAAAGTCACACAGGTACATCTCTGCTGGATGTAAGGAGCAGAATCTGGGGACTCCAGAGCATTAATATTATTAAATGTTTCCAGTACTGCTGCTGAGAAGACCCACTCCTGGACCAGAACTCCATTACGTCGGGTGTGACACAAACATCGAACACAAAAAAACATTTCTACTTTGGCAAAGTAAGCAAACTACTTCATATAAAGTGTAAAGAAAGTGTGTCTTCCGGTGCTTACAACAAATCACACTCTCATTTTAGCATGGAATTTAACTGTTTCATTCCCTTTTATCAACATTCAATCAACTACATAAAATGTCTATGGTGTCTATAAAAAAAGTTTTTAATTTTAGCCTAATGCGAACACAGGGTATTGTTAGCTAAAAAACACAGCCAGTGACGATCAAGTAACAAAAGATGTTTTCCTTTGAGAAATGTTAAATACTTCGCTTTTCCACGACTGAGCACAAGTTTCTAAAGGATGATAACTTTGTTTTGTAATTTGTTTATTGCTTAATCATGAAGACCAGATTGAGCATTTGAGTCACACAATTTTGCATTGCACACTCCTACAACAAGAATGTGCTGTAAAATTTTATTTCTTTTTCCTTCATTCAGCTTACTGCCTGCTTGTCCTCCTGCTTATTCAGCTAACCGTCTCGAAATGAAATGCAATCACATAGCAAGATTTCACTGCTGCTAGAATATTTTACGCAGAAAACATATAAGCATGAGGAAATAATGCACCACTATTCTCATATATTACATCGGACTATTTTCTAACTAATATAGATAGGAAGCATTTTATTGCAGGCCCAGAGCAAAAACAAAGGAAGACAAGGTATCCTGGGTAAATTATACATTTCAGCAGATAAAATATATCTTTGCTGTCTCAAGTTGTACCTTCTACTTTTCAAATATTCTTTCACTAAAATTTGCAACAGGTCCAACCCAGTTTCGTCCACCTAGTTTATGTCTCTCTATTTTACTTAAAATGTTAAGATGGTTGCCAGAATTGTATTCTTATGCCCAAACTTACTAAATTAATATCGCAAATGCGAAGGGATTTGGGGGTTAATTAGAAAGCAAAGCATATGTTTAAAACAACAGCACAGTGTACACAGGATTTTGAAGGTAAGCAAATGAGAGTAACGCATGACTTCAGATATTTCTATTTTGGGGACCATACAGAAGTTTGGATCTCTACCAGTCTGCATGGCACAAATTCTTCCTCTCCCTTCTCCTAAGGCATCTCTCCTTCTCCAACCCTGCTCCTTCCTACACAGCTACTCTAGGGATTAAAGTAGTACCCTGCCTGATGGCTTTTATCTGATGATTCCCTATCTCCAAGGCTATCTGGCTCTGCTCCTGGATTATCAGTTGACACAAGTTAGCCATCCTGCACCTATGACAGTAAAAGCATTATCTTTTACCCCAGTCATTTCTGAAGACGTTTCCTAGAAAATATGCTGAATAAAACAAGATTTTACATCATAAAAGTAAGTATACACAAAAGTATTTTATGCATTTCACTGCAGTGTGACTTGGACACCAAAGGACAGTCACTTAGAGAACACCAAGACATCTTCCAAGCTTCAGGTTTAGCTTGCAGGTTCTTAAGCACACTGCTGACAAACTGAAAACTGGAGATAAGAAATATTTCTGTTTCACTGCACAGGCTGGTAGGACTGAAGCCCTAAAATCACCATGCATGTAAGAGATGCAACAGCAAGCTACACTGAGAGGAATAAAAAGGGCAACTAACCTTAAAAATGTGGAATAAAAAGTCTCTCTCATATCAGAAATTTTCAAAAGGAAGCACATATCCTCCATTCTTTATGGACACAGCGCATTCTAAAGCCAGTGAGAAGCACGCTGGGTGTCTGGCAGAGAGCAGGACAGACCTGAGGACTGTCTGGCACAGGGCTGCAGTGGGAGAGCCTGAACAGGCAGGGCCATGGGCTGGGCTCAGGGAAGCCGTGCATAGGAAGCTTGTTCAGTTCAGCCAAGCATAGGACATAGTTCAGCCAACCACTATATATATATACATATGTATATATGTGTATATATATATATTTCCTTAAGATATTTTTCTCAATATACAGACACCATATAACTCAGTGGTTCCTACTGAGATACTACATTCTATTTAACACAGTGAATAAAACACTGGCAAATGCTTGATTGTTATTTGACTGTTTATTTTAAACTCCGTTCGCACATTCTTCCACCCAGTAAAGCAAAACAGTTTACTATCTGTGCCGGTGTTAATGTTTGACATATTCTGTCCATTTTTCACTTCATAAGAACAAGAAGGCAATCCAGCTCGACCATGCTCAGTACTAAGGTATTTCAAGTTTCTAAACAATTTTCCTTACACAACTGCAAAAGCAGCCTGTATATGGGGAAGGATGAGGAAGGGGCTAGGACAGAAAAACCCTTTCATAGAGTCCAACCTCTTGCACCTGTGAATCAATAATGTTGGAAATGGGGAACGGCTATTCTGTCTTCCCTCAACACCATGCATGGAACAGAGACTGGGAAAAATAAGAGGGAAAAGATGCACCACACCTTGATGAGCAAAATGAAACATTATCACAGGGAACTTTTATATACAATCTGCTAAAAAGTCACTATCACACTAACAATAACCACCTGTACTCCAATTCAGCCATCTATACATATGTCTCTTAGCCAACATTTCCTTGATGTCAGCACCATATATCCCTCCATTAGGGAACTACTGCCACAGTTCCCCTATCAGTAAATAAAACAGCGATCAGCAGATCTGAAATACAGCAAATACTTGAAAAGGTATCAGAGGTGTTATGTGAAAAGGAGACAAATCCACTTCCCAGCAAAGAAGGAGAGAGCTCTTTAGCCATAAACATGTCACCTCCCATGCCAGCACAGCTATCCCACATTTATTTAACCCACAGAAATGTGCTAGAGAAAGCACTGCATTCCTGTATGCAAGCATCCCCCCCATTTGCCCTGTAAAGGCACAGGGCCCACTCACCTATGACAAAAAATGCCAGTAATATGTCAGACAGAATTATTATTACATATAGAAGGAAAAAAGTCAGTCCTACTAAAAAAAATACCTGACAGCAACTCCAGACAACATCCTAACTTTACATAGAAGTGCTGGGCTATCAGCCAAGGGGGTGCTGACTTTGGTCACGCAGTGCACAGACAATATTTCTAAAGCTAATGCTAATATACAGTACTATGCTTTTGGAGAGATGGTTTTTTTATTTCTCACACAAACTTTGGTGAACATGACGTTCTGAGGAATCACTAATATGAAATGTTACTTGAGGATACAGATCTTTCCAAGTCATCCAAGTTATCTGCAGCCTGAGCTTCCTGCTCCCAGTGTTGGAAGAATAGCTCTATGCAGCAGATGTGTCATACCCAGCACTCAGATGGCACCCCGTTTCCTTCTTAGCTGTGTTCTCTCCTCCTCTAAGTAAATACTGGAATGATTACAAGTGAAACAGGGTGTGAGAGCAGAAATTGTGGTGCAGGCTACACACAATTAGCAGAGGAGCTGCTTGTGATACAGTGATGCAAAGAGTTGCGCAAAGAACACTCCAAGGTACCAGCCAGTGTGAAAGGGACAGTGTGCGCAGTAACGGTGTACAAGATTTTCATTCTGCAGTTTAAATTCCCAGTATTTCACAGCATGTATCCTTGCAAATCTTGCTGATAATCAATACTAATATCTAGTTTTGATATTAAAAGTAAGTGGGTTCTTTCTCCTGGTAGCACGAACTTGAAGTTTCTTTGTTGGGTTCTAGAAAACAGGGTAAAGGAAGTACGAAACCAAAAATGGAAAAATACAGAGGGGCAGCGTGGCAGCCATCTCTGGATCACTACTTACAAAATACTTTTTTAAAAAAGAAACACTGCTGATGCAATCATCATATACTTGTGTTCTCCTGTGATCAGTATAACCACAAACACCTTCTAAGCATGAACAAACACCAAAGTGGGGGTTTTTTTGACTACATGAGCACTTTGTCCAACAATCAATAATAAGACATTGCATTCTCACATTACAGCCTCAGCCCCAGGATTTGGGCAGCAGTAGCACTCACCCTGCTCTGCTGGCAGCAATGCAAGCTCTGCCCAGCTGTTTTACAAACACTGGTCAGCACTGCACTCCCCACAAGTGCATTCTTGCATGCACTCGTGCTCTGCTGCACCCACTGCCAGGGCACCCCAACTTGGAGGAGTTGGAAACTGGGCTTTGGAGCGGCCTTTTCATCACTCCAGCTATAAATAACAGGATTGCTGGAAAATCAGAGCTCAGGAACGGGCTCACAAGAGGCTGTAACTCCTCAGGCTGATTGGACAAGAGATAGGCACTGCCTGGACACCGCTCCTGTACCGCAGGAAGGGCAGTGCTGCAGCCTGGCCGAGCTTTGCCTGCCTTGCTGCCGGCAGAGCTCGAGCACTCCGACAGCGCTGCAGGAGATGGCCACAGAGACAATGCCCTGGAAAGGTGGCCCAGGATGAAAAGGCTGCATGAAAGCCACAGGACCTCACTTGGACAGGCTAACCACATACTCCAGTAACTGCCAGGGAAGATAGGGAAGCTGAAAGAGGCTTAGTGCAAGCATGCAGGAGATTTGTGACAGAAAGTTAGAACTCCATGTCAAGCCTTTCATGCAAACAATAAATATTACTTATGCTCATAATCAGACTTTTCTCCAGCATCGTCTTTGAATGTTGAACCTTTTTCAATTAATTAAAAACTATGCACTGCAGAGTGCATATTTTATCAGCCCTCAGCTGCTTAAGTGTCTAGAAAAGACCAGGCAGTTTTTCTTTTTTCCAGGCAACCCAGAGCAAGTACTTGCAAGGGTCATATCTTTTTAATTATCTTTTCTCTCTTTGATTAATTATTCCGTCTGACAATAGCGTGTTTCTAATGCTATTCACCTGCCTTTGATGATTGACAACTTTTCTGTCTGATTCAAAGCAAACAGCTGCTGCCATGATTGCCTAGCAACCAGGATGTGATGGATGAGCCCCAAAGATGGATGGCTGCAATAAATCATGTCTCCAGCTATAAAACTGAAAAAAGGGATAAGAATAAAAGCGAACAAAAAACAAAACAAGGTTTCTTCCCATGAGTGCACTCAGCTCCTTACCAATTACACCTGAAATGGACTTTGTGTCTATTAATAGCAAAGTTTTCTAATCAGTAAGAATGCAATGATGCCATTTGTATCAAGGTGTGTTTACAATTGTTCCAGCAAATTGGCACTTGTACTTCAATTACCTACTGTGTTACACAAGTGCAGGAGTAGGAGAGCAAAGTTTTACTTTATACCGTTGAAGGCTTTATAGAAAATACTGGTTTTTTAGAGTTTTTTCATGGTGTTGGACTTGAATGAAGGGTATAAACTTGAATTCTCCTTACTTTTGACAACTGAGTGTACCAAAAGTAAATGGAACTGAAAAACTCATTTCTATAAAACTCATATAAGATCCCTGCTGGCTTTAAAAAACATGTTTTAACCCAAATGCTTATTAAATGTTGCTGTCATTCCCTCTTGCTAGGAGGGCATCCCGCAATCAAAGAAAAAGTTGATGTGACAGGCAGTGTTTCAAAAATACCATCTACCTGTGCAAATTCAAGACTGATCCAACAAAGTAATTCTCATCTCATTTTACCCACTGTTCCTGTAAATTGTTTGATTTCTGTAGGATGTGCCAGGCATGGAACAGTCAATAGTTTGTCAACCCGGAACAAGTTTCACGAGGCTGGGTAACACTAGTGCACAAACAGCCCAACACCTGAAGTTCTGGCACTGCCTACTGCTGAAGCTGCTCCATTGTTGGAGTGTCTACCTCCTGGAAGCCCCTGCCTGCACTTCCAATGAAAGACCTAACTGCCTACAAAAAGCTGTTTCCTTAATTCTTCCAGCAGGTGGGGGTGTCCTGGTTCCAGAAAAAGTGCTTCCAAGAGGGAAGGGATTGCCCTCACTGCTTACACAGCCAGGCCATCCACCCCCCAGGAGCACCCTGGGCACTTGGGAGCGAACACCAAGACTCAGAGATTCACAGTCCTGGATGAAGAGCGTGGGCGGAAAAGAAATATCTGAAAGCTGAAATAATTATGTCCTAGAACTTTCTTTTCTTTGCCATTATTTGGGACCAAAAAAAAAAAAGAAGGCATCCTGTTAGTGAAAGGAAGCTGGAGTGCTGGAGTGTGTAAATCTGTTCACAAGCAGATTTTTATACTGGAAGTGGCAATGGCTGACAATTTTACACTGAATCAGCTACAGTCCTGCTTATATTTTTATGTTACACACGGCAAGTCCCTGTGTTCATGCAAAAGGCTGCCTGTATCCTTGCACGGGCCACGGCTTTGTCTACATTCTTTACCATTATTGAAATGCTCCCACTGAAAACTTAACTCTGCCTCTGCCCGTCCCTCTCCCCGTTGTACAAACACACACACATCCACACACGGAAATCCAGCCCCTAAAACAATTGTAAGGCACTCCTGTAATGACCGGCGAGTATCTGGTAACAAACAATGAGAAAGCAAAGCCATCAATCACAACGTGCATGCCGAGGCCTCCATTCTGTCCCAGCTCATCCAACTCTCAAGTTACAGCTTTACACGGCAAGTCTAAATAATATTCAAAATGATAAATGGCACTATAAGCCTGATATCCATCATCAATCTTTTTTTAAGGAACATCCATCTTCAATAATGCACGTTTGAATCATGTGAAACCAAGAGCTCCCAGATTCATTTACACAACCCCCAGCAAGCTGGTGCTGCTTGAATGATACGTGTCAGCCAGTTTGTCCCAACCGCCAAACTTAAAAAAAAAGGGAGAAAAAAAAAAAAAAAAGAAATAAAGAGAGACTGAGAGAGAAAGAAAACAGAAGGGGAAAACCTTCAGGGGGCTGAACAAGGCGACTTAGCAGATGATATGAAAGCCCATAAGCTCCTCAGTGGCTGTGGCAGTGCCCCCAGCACAGCCGGGCGCTCCCATCCCAGCCCTGTCCCTGTCCCTGTCCCCATCCCGGTCCCCGGCCGGAGCGCAGCCAGCAGGGCTGGAGCCGGAGCTGCCCCGGCCCCCCCGCGCTCCGGCAGGGCCGGTGATAAATGACACATGTCATTCTGTCGGGAGGGAAGGGTGGGTCAGTGATGTATGGCTCTGCTGAAAAGGAAATCGACTGTTTGGCATGGTGCGGCTATTCTCCACCAGGATTTAGTTTCAGAACTCTAAAATGAAATCTCCGATGTTTCAAGTGCACGGTTAGGGCAGGCCGACGTGCAGCAGAGGCAGCTTGCTGCCTTTTCTTCCCCCCCC
>VZTX01012296.1:0-12242 GCA_013400915.1 Pardalotus punctatus
GCCTCACTGAGGCTGGCAAAGACCTCCAAGAAACATCAAATGTAATCTGTGCCCTTGTCCCCAGCCCAGAGCTCTGAGTGCCACATCCAGGCCTTCCCTGAACACCTGCAGGGATGGGCACTCCAAGCCTCCCTGGGCAGCCCCTGCCAGGGCCTGACCCCCCCTTTCCATGGGGAAATTCCTGCTGAATTCTCATGGTGCTGTGCAAGTGCTTGCAGCACTTCAGCTGTGGGCCAGAGCTCCTGCTGTCCGTGGAAAGCAAGGAGGCAGCAGGGACAAAATGCACCTGCAGCTTTCCCCAGGTCCCACCAAAAGGAAAGTTTTCTTAACCCAATTTCAGGGCTTCTGGAAGCCTCCCCTCACTCTGCCATTTGATGCTTTGCAGCCTTAACTTTGCCCACTCGTGTTGTACCCAGAAATATTCCTCTCTAAAACTGAAGTCACCTGCAATCGCAGTGTTGGATTTGGTTTGCATGAGGATAATATTTATTGATTTCCCAAAATGTGCTTTTCTTTCTAAGTGAAAGAAACTGAGTCATCTTTTCCTTGGCTGACCTGGGAGCTGCCATCACTGTGAAAGTTATGGATGATATCTCTCAGCTGCTTTGTGACATGAGGTGCATCACTAATGAGAATGAGAGCAGCACTTCAATGTATCATTCAGCAATCCTGTCAAAACTTCATTTCTCTATAGAATAAACTATAGAAATTTATGCTTGTCCCCAGCACTTTGTTCCTGAGATAGGCACCATTTAAATTCTATTGTTATCTTTAATGGGAAGATAAACATTATTATCTTGCTGACCACTTCACTTGCATGACTGAGAGCTGTCAAATGAACTGTCAAGTTTTTAAAAAATCCCAATCTCCAGAATTTCTTATATTCCAGGTCACTCCCTTGAGCAGGCTAATTATTGTAGTTTACAGACCAGTTTTTCTGGACCCACACTGAAGGTAGGAGTTCAATTATGACCATAATTAAGGACGGCTACAAAGCTGCTGTCATTAACAAGGGAACCTGACAAAGAAGGAGCTGAGACCTCATCCTGACAGAGTTACACAGGTTTATGTGCCCTGCCTGGCTCTGGTGCTGCACAAGACTTCGGCTCCTGTCACAAGGGCTACAGGGATAACGAATGAATATTTATGAAGTGTAGCAAATATGCTCTAATTACCCTAATTGGCCTGCTGTGGTTCCAGTTATGGCAGAACTTTATTTCTGTTCAAGTGACATTTGCTTCTGGATTAGTTCCTGCAGGCAAAGAGAAGGTAAAAGTCCCACTGAAGAGGGCAGAAGATCCCCTGATATCCTGATCCTACAGTTTCCTCACCATGCTCCTGGCAGGCTCATAGCTAATAACATTCCTCATCTCGTTAGGGATTTCTGGGGAGTATTTCAGGGGATGTGAGACACTGGGAAATTACAAAGAAAAACAATGAGCAAAAAGGGAGGGAGGACTCGTTTTATTGTTAATAATTAATAGGTCAAACTCTGAGCATTTTCAGTCTGGCAGCAGACAAAATTCTCCTTGCCTTTATTTGTGGTGTGGAAATTTCTCTTTATTTGTGGTGTGTGATTTTGCACAGTGAGTGACAGCCACCAGACAAGGAGTCCTGTCCTGAGGACTCACCCTCTGTGTTACAGGACAGGACAGAGCTGCATCCATTCAGGGAACTCCACAGTTTGCACCTAAGCTGGCCTTCACCTTCCTGGTTTTCATCTGATCATTACTATATCAGAACTCTGAGATCAGTAGGGATGCTGAAACAGGGTTGTTAAAATGCCACAGAGGACGTGGCGAAGGAGTGAGTGGGTAAATCTAGTGTTGGATTTTCTGCTTTAGCAACAGAACTTTTGAGGTGCATTTTTGTTGACAGGGGTGACATTCATCTGCTGTCATGAACTCTAGTTCCATGCCTTCATTTCTCTGTGTTGCACCCACCAAGGGGTTTGTGTTGATTTTGAGGAAGGAAGAGAGTGGAAAGGGAAGGATTTTGGAGAAAGTATTTTAATGTACCGCCTTACCTGGAAATTCTGCTTTCATCAGGGATTTTTCTTTCTCAATCTTCATGGATTCTTCCTGTTCTCTTCTGAATCTGCTAGATTCTTTGTTAAAATATTTTGAAGTTCTGTCCCAATGCACTGTGATTGTGATTCTTGGGACAATATGCAAGGAAGAGGTTTCCCTATACAGTCTTGCACCTGGATTTTCCTGCAGGGAGATAATTTTCTTTGCTGGTGAGTTCTTTCTGGCACAGCCTGGCCCTGCTCAGACCCGAGTTGTGCCCCAGCCCCGCTCCCTGTCAGTGACCCCGGGCTGTCCCACCCTCCACCCCTCTGTTCCCGAAGGAGCACAGGGACAGGCATGGAGAGCCTATCACTTTATTAATCCGATGAATACAGCTCCTGCTGTGGGAATTCCAGCTGGCCAGAGCACTGAGCATCCAGAGCAGGAATCAGAGCAATGCAAGCCCCTGCTGCCGCAGACATGCACTGCTGTGGGGCAATTCGAGCCGCCCTTCTGGTTCATCAAAGCATCAAGTGGTTGGATTGGAACTTTCCTGGTGACTGCACATGCTGGTAAAACGCCAAAAAGGAGTGAGAGCCCTCAGCTGTGTCACAGGAAACAGCCAGCTTTTGAGTCAAGCCGTAATTTTCATGAATTTGACTAAAAATCCAGATAATAGACTGCAAAGAAGTGGATAATCACCTGAGACCCCCAGCCTTCCCAGGAAAGCCGGAGCGCAGCGTGTGCGGTTCCCACTGAACTTGTGCTCTTAAGCCTTCGAGCTGGATTTATTTAGCACAAGGACTACAGAATGTATTCCCCCCGTAAAACACAGCAGGTTTTTTACAGCCATTCAGTCAAACATGTCAAGATGGTTACAAGCATCTGCTGCCAAGTACAACGTGACACAGGGTAGGCACATCCCCGACAGCTTGTTTGTCCCCGGCTTGGGCAGAACTTGCAACAGGCAAGATGCTTTCACAGTTTTGCTCAACCAACACCCAGCTCCAGAGTGATATTTTAAATTTATTTTTTTCTGGGCAAAGGCTTTAGAATCAAGCTCTAGTTTTGGGATAAAAAAATAAAGTGATACATGAAATGAATGAGCATTAATGTAAAGACAGAAAATGGATGGCCCTACAGCATTTATTAGCAGAACATGGAAATGAGCTTAGGTTTTATTTGGTAGGTCTTGATTTCTCCTTATATTCATGTACAGCTTCTTATTTATGGCTCAGCCTGTCAAACACATTCTTAGATAAGCAACTGTTGCTCACAGGACTAATCTAATTACCAGTTCTTTTTATAACGAACGCTGACACAAAGGTAGAAGATGTATAGCACTTGTGCTGGAGCCAATGCTCCAGATGATCAAACAGTTCTGAAATTTAAAAAAAATGGGGAGAAGAATTTTTTGTCACGATGTTCCTGTTTTTTGTCCAACTCTAATTAAAGATGAAGAACAGGAGTGAAAAGCTGGTTCATTTGCAGCTTTGGCACAGAATTAATTGCCAAGAGTTTAGACTGGATATTTTAGCACTCCACAGTAATGTTCCATAGGCACATTTCCCTACCACGGGCTGGAGAATGCTAGAGCCCTAATTATTTGTAAAGTGCATTTTTAAAAGTTTTGGAATTTTCCTTCAGGAACAAGCATATCAGAACAGCTTCAAATTGTGTTTTAGAGACATTTGAAAAGAAAATCAGCATGGCGTGGGCTTGGCCAAACAGCACAGACTGAGGAACTGATTTTACTTTTTTTTGGAAGGACAATGTTACGTCCTTGGCCTTAATTTAAATCATAAAACCATTATGCATTTTGACATTTCTTCCAACCTGCTCCAGAAATGCCAATAAGAAATAGTATTTCTGAAAATTAAGATAAAGAAGCACTGGTCAATGTGATGGGGACTTCTAAATTCCCCAATCTCTTACCTGCTAGTAAGTAATTTTACTAAAAAAGAGCGGAAAATAGGTGAAAATTTAAATCAGGTTTTCTTTAAGCATACATGAAATCAAACAAGTGGATTTAATTTTTTTTTTTTTTTTTAAGTTCTGGAGTTTTTCTCCTGAGCTTTTATGCAATTCAGGGTCAACCCCTCTAAAATAAATGAGGGTCTGTCCATAACTTGCACAGAAACCTGAGCCAAACCCGAGTGTCCACTGACCCTGTGCTCACACTGACTTCACCAAGAGCCTGCACCAAGACAGCTGTGTGGATGAAGAATACATGGTTGTGCTTTAGGATCTCCATTGCTTTTTCCTGTCCTATTTAAAATCTTCCCCATTACTACCACGTGTGTAAGGATGGCAAAGTTGATCCTGTCTTGAGTCCCTCCCGATGGAGGCCAGTGAAGCACAAAGCTGTCAGTGCCCCCCCTCCATGACTCAAATCTTATTTTCTTTTTTCCTCACTGGCAACTTCCCACGGGCACAGATTTCCTGCTCCTGTTACAGAACCAAGAGCTCCATGGGAAGGGCGGCCCCAGTTTGCCCAGTAGCGCTGGGGGTCCCTGGAAACTGCCCTCTCCCAGTTCCCTTTCAGAGCTGAGGGAAATGAAGCTGGGAACAGATGGTGGGGAACGGCTGGCATCTCCTCATGCATATTTCATTGGATTTGCAGCTAGTCACCTCTTGATAATAATATTAAGTGCTACAAAACTCCAAGGCTTTGTTCCTTGGAATGTTGCATTCGATGGCATTGGATCAATGCTATAATGTCAATTAAATTTTGAAGCTGGTGAGCTCTGAGTATTTACATCTTTAGCAAGGTTATGCTATAAACAGCTCGATTCTTCTGTTCTGCTGTGTTTAGGGCTGAGTTGCAAAGAAATAGATGGTTCTGTGGTGAGTGAGGAATCTTAGTTGATGTTTTTTTAAAAGCACAATGGGACAAACGTCTGTGGTTATTTCCATTACGCTCTAAGGCGTGTTACTGGGAGAGAATTTAGCCATTAATTCTGTTGTATTTACATTATTGATATACAAGAACAAGAAAAATGGTAGCCTGTTTAATGATTATATACATTGTGATTTGGTTGGAAAAATGTGTATTACAAATGGCAAAACAGCCTGTCAAGTGCATAATTATATGTTGCTCTTTGTTGTTGTTGTTGCCAGAGAAGTTTTAATTCCTTAAATCCCACTGCATGATCTCAGTGAAAGTTCTGCCCTATACATTATTTGGGGGGGAGGGAGGAACAGCATAATAACAGACTTCTTAAACCACATCAGTTCCTGGGTACAGCTCCTTTTCTTCGTTTTAATATGAGGATTACCTTTGTAAGATGCTTCAGAGCAAATTAAAAGATGGAATCTGATACAATGACAGCAGGAGAAACAGTAATGTAAATTTCATTCATTGTCCCTGGTCTCAGAAGAGAGAGTGGTGAACAAAACCTCGCTGCCTTGTGACTCATTGCTCATCTGAGACTTGGCTTTCAGTAAGAACTGTGCTCTCCTGTACATGATCCTTTCCTGCTCCTGCTTCAGCTCCAGGTAGGAGCGTGAGAAGGTGTGGAAGATGGAGGTGACCGGGAATGCCATGAGGAGGATGCCGCTCAGGATGCTGCTCAGGGCCACCACCTGCCCGGGGATGCTCCTGGGCACCATGTCCCCATAGCCCACGGTGGTCATGGTGATGACGGCCCACCAGTAGCAGGCGGGGATGCTGGTGAACTCCGGCGAGTCGGCCATCTCGTTCTCGATGACGTAGAGCAGGGGTGCGAAGAGCGCGATGGCCACGCACAGGAAGAGCAGCAGCAGCCCGAACTCGCGGGTGCAGCGGCGCGCGGTCAGCCCCAGCGTCTGCAGCCCCAGCGAGTGCCGCGCCAGCCGCATCACGTACAGGATGCGCAGCGCCCGCAGGATCCGCAGCACCAGCCCCACCTTGTCCAGGTAGATGTTCCCCGAGCTGGGCTTCTTGGAGCCCTCCGAGCCCGTGTCCACCAGCAGGGTGATGTAGTAGGGCAGGATGGCGATTATGTCTATCAGCGTCAAGGGCCTCCGCAAGAACGCGAACTTGCTCTTGGCCTGGATGAATCTGAGCAGGAACTCCAGGGAGAACCATGCCACACACACAGACTCCACAATGAAAATATTGTAGCACATCTGGGAGCACTCACCCTGCAGGAAAGAGGAGGAGTTTGTAATCGGCACTGGATAATAACTGTTTTAGTTGGTGCGGTGACAGGAGGAGAGGCTTCTGTGTTGGTTTGTTTAAACCCAAAATATTAAAGGAATTGAAGCTGTTGCTATGGGGAAACACGTTGGCAATTTGGAACATGCTAAATGCAAAACTTAGAAAGGAACTGCTTATTCCAGAGAAGATATTGCTCAGGAATTTCAGGCTTTCTAAATAGCAAATACGAAGTCTAACAAAGAAATATACAGAATAGTGCACACTAACAAAATTTTCTTTGGACATAAAACTGGATATGATCTTACAAGTAATGGAACAGTCATGGAAGAATGCAAATATTCTCTGTGATATTTTTCCCCCTCTAAAGACAGCTGCAAAATCCCCATTGAAATCAATAACCTCAGACCTTGTACTTGCTCTGCTCTTCCCAGCACATACCATTTGCCATCCTAAAAGCTAACTTACCTTTTCCTCCTCCTCCCTCAGGTCAGGCATGGTGCTGATGGATAAGTTCACCGCTGTAATAGTTACAAACAAAACAGACAAACACGCAAACACCTTTCCAGGAAGGCCAGACTGGGGCCTTTCCACCATGTCTTGCAACTTTTTCATGCACAAACCAATTTTTGTCTCCTCTACTGTTTCACCTGTTGTTTCATTTTCTAGGAGGTCATCCTCCCGTTCATTTATCTCTGTGAGCTCCTCCATTTTTTGCAGGTACCTCCTTTTACAACACCAGTCCAAGTTGTCTTCCTCAATCCCCCAGTAGAGCAGCTCCTCTTGGAAGGACAGCGCACACATCTCACGCAAGAGCCGGAGTTTTCCGACCCGCAGGAAGGTCAGGATTGTCCTGAACGCCCCTGGGTTGCGGTCGAAGAAGAATTCGTTGCACGTCACATCATAATCATCACAGATGTTCAGAATGTCGTCAAAATTAGTGCAGAACTTGAGTTGTCCCAACCGTGTCAAGGGGAACTCATCGAGCGTGGTCCAGGGGAGCAGGTACTTGATGCCCCCCACGTTTATAATTATGTGACGCTTCCGGTCGTCGGGGTGGGAGCCTTTGAGGAGATCCTCCTGAGGGTGGATGAGCCTGGCTCTTTGGTAAAACACTCCCTTGAGGCTTTCAGATTCTGGAAAGAACGTGCGGTTGAAGGAAGCGTCTGAAGTACAGCTCAGGGCACTATAGTCATAGTCGGAATTTTCGCCAGGCATAAGACTCATCTTGGAAGACAACTTTGCATCCCTTCGCTGCTTCTGCAAGTGTCTTCTGGAACAGAAAACAGACACAGGCATGAGGAAATAAGAGGCTGTTTGCAGGTTTTGAATAGGTGTAGTGGTTGGAGCTCAAAAACATTTATGGACAATAAAAACAATTGGGAAGAAAAGAGCAGGGGCTGAGTGTGGTCAGAAGACCTTTCTGGGGAGGATGGGTTTGTCCAGTGGGGCAGCACTGACCCTGCCAAGGGCTGTGCCTGATTCAGGAGCTCTGCATGGTGTGTTTATCACACTGGGAGGCTTCTCCTGTCTCAGATACAGAGGTCTCAGTTCCCAGTAAATAAAGAGAGAAACCTCTTTATAAATCCTCCATGTGGCAGGATGTTTCTGGTTCAGAGTGGAGTTATAAAAATTATGACAGAATCACATCAGAACACAGAATTCAAGTGCATTTTGCAGAAAAGGGGATGGTATAATTTTTTAAAGTATTACACATAAAAATCTGGAGTATTTTAGCACCCATGAAGTATATATAGAAAGAATCAGAAGTCAATTATGTTGTAATTCAGTAAATACACACTTCTAAAAACCAGTTAGTACAAGACTAATTTCTAAAAGGCCATCTGGAAACAATTTGGGGGAAAAAAGCTCACTTGTACTGGTGATCACACAAACATTTCTATAGAACTTATACACAATTAATGACATGGCAACTCCCTTTTTATGGCCTCACTTACAAAGGATTGCAAAGAAATATAGGATTTCCATGCAAGCCTTGGGATGTTATTGCAGTTATAACTGACACCCTCCACACAGTAATAGGGCTTTGTCCTTGCAGAAGGATTGAGGAGTACCTGAGAGCCAAAGTGCCTTTAGCAAAAGTTTCTAATGACAACTTGGAAAATCGCGTTCAAATTCTGCTCATGCAACACTGGCGTAAAGTCCATGGAATGAAGTGAACAGAGTTCAACTGGGTGCAAAACACAGGAACTGGAAATGTTTAAACTTCTGGCCTCCCTAGTTCACTGCACTTCAGGAGTCAGCCTGAGATCTGCTCCTGACGGGAAGGTTGTGCAGCACTGCTCCATGGCCTTCCATCTGCACACTCAGCTCAGTGCATGGAGCCACTGAGTTTCACTCGATAGGAGTATTTATTTATTTATTTATTAAGGAGATTGTACAATAGCTAGTCATTACATATGAACCAGGATTTTGGCTTTCTAGCCTCGGGTTCACAGGAAAGGAATAAGTATTCCAGTTGATTGACTCCAATAGCAGTAGAGTTTGGTTCTCCTGACTGCACTTACCTGCCCTTGGATGTGCACCCCAGGGAAAACCCCCTGCTAGGGCCACTTGCTGAGCCACAGAACCCTTCTTTTCAGAAGCTGGGGTTTATAAACCACACCAAGAGTGGTACATACCTATTGGAGAAGAAAAACCCATGAGTACACAACAGCAAAGGACTCAAAGCACAGCTGCACATCAGTTTAGGAGCTCTCCTTGCTGCAAGGGCACTTACAATGTTTCAATAAAACACCCTCTTGTTTCTGCTCCTAAACTTCCCAGAGGGATTGGGCTGAACAGAGCAGCTCTGTGCACACTTACAAACGGGGGGCCTCACGTCAGCTTTGGATGGAGTGTTCTTTCCTGACTCCTCACTTGTACGGAATCACAGAATGGTTTGGGTTGGAGGGACCTTAAAGCTCATCTCGTCCCAGCCCTGCCATGGATCAGCAGAGGAAATGCCACTGCAGTTCAAGCTATAGGTTTGGTATGAGAGAACAGGACAGGGCTTCATCTCTCAGACCAACTGCCGTTTTATTTTAAAAATGCCTTTTCCCCTCTGCCTCAACCATGTCTAAGGCAGGGCTGATCCAAAGAGAATGAAGATTATGACTGATATGAGATATGGATAAGTGGGAGCTGTTAACCATTTTCCCTTCTGTAATACCAGATGATGTTGGTTAGCAACAACTTATCCTCTGAATCTCAGCCAGGAAAAATGAGGAGGCAGCTCATCTCTGTCACTGGTTTGATCTCCCAGCACATCCACTGTTGACACAATGGGAAGAAGTGGAGAGAGGGAAATGTAAATGTTCTGCGTGTGTCAGACACACGCTGTAACCCTGAGGCAGCAACTGTGAAAGAGCAGAGCAAAGAAAAAGGAATTTCTTCCTTTGCTCTCAGCTCCTCGACCTGTGTGAGACAATAAATTGGACGAATGAATCCCCTGAGTGACACACTGAGTGGCTGCACTTAGAAAGGTTGCTCCTTGCTTTGCCATAACCAGAACTGGCAAGCCTACAAATCCCACGTAGGATCTGATGCCCCACACGGGTTATTTTCATGTTCTTTACCTCAGATACATGCAGCATCATATCTACAGCGGGAGAGTAGGAGGAAATAAAGGACTATAATAAACGTGGCCTGACTTGAAAGAACGAAGAAAGAAGAAAAACAAACCCACACATTTCTCTGTGTGTTTCTTGTTTTCCTTCTGAAGGTGCCTCGACAGAATGGTGGTCAATATTGCTTTAGGATGAGAGAGATCTAATTAATGGAAGGACCTTTTGCTACTGAGCTTAAAGCCCAAGCAAACTGCTTTATTCCTACAGCCTATGACACCGGGGACAGCTGATAAGAAATGCCTTCAGGAGTAAAGACAACACACTGGAATATAAGGTCAGGCAAACACATTAGCCTACAGCACCAATCTGCCCAGCAATTGAACAAGATGAACTTCAAGGACCTGCTGTAACAGTAAAATCCTCCACTCTGCCCTGGCCAAGTCAGGCCCACTGGTAAAAGCTCTCCTTGTGCGAGGTCTGAGCAGCATTCTGCCCTCGGAATGCCTGGGACTCACTGAAGGCCAGCTCAGCTTCCTGGCTCCCCTGCTGACAGCGTGCTCTCCTCTGGGCAAATCACTTCTCTCTGAGCATCACTGCTATTGTTTGTAAACTTGCTGGGGCAAGAAATGTCTCTTCCTACATGAGACACCCTGGGAATTGCTCTGGCTTTTCGAACCTACAGTAACGTGGAATAAACGGCTTACAGCGAGGGCTCTGGGTGACTCCAAGGGGTGTATTGTGCATGGGAAGTAAGATAGAACATATTTTCAAAAATCTGTCCTGCACAAGATGATATCCATTATGTCTGGTGGAGAAATCAAATTAGAAATCCGTACTGCCCTTACTTCCAGCCAAAATTCAGGAAGGATGCCAGACTCCGAGGCAAGGGGAAAAGAATTATTAAAGATGCCCTTCTGAGGGAATGAAATAGAACTCATGAGAAACATGCTAAAATTCCACTGCAAGTGTCGTTCCCCCCCCAGTGTCCTCTGCAGTATTTTGAATTCTGCAGTGCATCTCTGATGTAATCAGAGCTCCTGCAAGGAGTCCTGCTCCTGCTCCGTGGTGCAGACAATGCAAAGTTGTGCCTGGATGATAACAAGCCTGCAAAGAAGACACAGAACTCCCCCTTAGACTCCTCTGTCAATTCCAGTGCCTGCAACTCATCTCTGTTGCTTTTTACCATTTGTAAATTAAGTTTAAAAAAATATATTTAAAAAGTTTCAGATTTCAGTGCATGTTGAATATTTATATAGTGATTTCTTGGAAAGAATTCCATAAGGAACTGCTTTACAATTTAGTGATCCTTCCTTGTTTAGCCTTTCCTTAGTTAAGCAGGCAGCATTTCCAAGCAGTGCCACATTCAGCTCTCTGCTGGCACAGGATTTCCGTGCTGTACCTCACTGCCAGGTACCTCCTGACACACTTCAAGCCATACTCCTGCAGCTCTTTACAACCTAAGAACAGATGTCAAACTTCTACTCTGCTTGCAGAAGTGCACTTCCAGCCAAATCAAAGTAAAACTTATAAAGGTCAATGTATAACATGAAATAAAACTCTCCTGAAAAGCAGATAAGCTGAAAAAGATGCTCTATCTTGCTCTCCTTGAGCTGGACAGTTGTGGCATCTTATGACAACCTACAAACAGAATTATGTCAAATATGTTACTCAGTGTTTGGTTTTATAAAACGGAGCCTTATTCTGCTGATAGTAATCAGAACTGAAATAACTTTGCAGATAACTTATATCCCCAGGAGAATGTTCTGAAATACATTAGGATTAATAACTGCAGTTACTCTCCTGCTGTGAAACATATTTATGTCAACAAATTTCAGCAAGTCACATTCATAGCAATCTCTTCAACATAATTCTAAAAAAGAAAAGGATTTGACATTTATTTAGATAGATAAATATTTTGCTACCGAAATGAAGATGTAGTCATGGAAGAGTTCTTTCATGCTTGTCCTGTCCTCACCCCCTCCCCAAGTCTTTTCCAATGAAAAAATCTGCCAGAAAGACATTGCCTATCAAGAACAGTTCACTTGCTGTGTCTATCAGCCACCGAGGAGCAGAAGTCAGTACATAAACCAATACAAAACACATCCTTAATTATTTTAAAATGAAAGCTAGAAAGGACCTTCAGATTAGGCAAGGCGGAAGAAACTGGAAACACGAGCCTCCATCCTGCGCTGTGCAGCCCCAGGACGCGGGGAGCGGCAGAAGCGGCCGGGGGAAGCCCGAGCAGCACACACGGAGCCCGATGGATGAGCCTGGATCGCCGTCAGCCTCCTCCGCGGCGGGGCCGGGGCAGGGCACGAACGATCCGAGCGGTCCCGGGCAGCGGCCGAGCCCCTCCCGCTGCTGGCGGCGCGGCCAGCCCGGCTCCGGCAGGGAATGACGGCCGCTCCCTCTCTTCCATCCCTGCGGAGGGACAGAACCTGTTGCTTCAGCCGCGCGGGTCCCCGCGCCCCGCCCGCTCCGGGGGCTCCGCGGCTCCGGGGCACCCCCGGCCGGGCGGCGCCTCCG
>VZTX01012297.1:0-31647 GCA_013400915.1 Pardalotus punctatus
CCAGCCCTTGGAGCAGCTCCATGACCTTTCTGGGCTCACTCCAGCAGCTCCACATCCTTCTTGAGGACCCCAGGGCTGGCAGCAGCTCTGTAGGTGGGGTCTCTCAAAGGCAGAGAAGAGGGGGAGAATCACTTCCATGGCCAGAACTGGGGTGTGAGGAGAAAAGCACCAGTGGGGCATCCCTGGCAAAGCTGGGGGTCAAAGTGGGACTCCAAGAGCACAAAAAGATCAGCCCCACACTGAGACTATTGATCTCATCTTCTGCTGAGCTTGACAGCTCCCTGGTGCAACCTTGCATTAGGAAATAAACATCCTCGCTCAACACCTCTGTTCCTGCGATGAGGCACCTCTATTCCTGGCTGAGAGAAGAGCAAGGCGATGAGAATCAAGAGCTGACATAACCCATGTCTGGGAGCAAGGGATGCCCTGGGAACAGGAAAACAACTTGCCAGGGGCAGCAAAACCTCTGGCACCCTCCGGAGATGAGTGAAACCAGAGCCAGCACCTGCTTTTAAAAGAATTTTCCTTCTTCACCGGGATGCACCAAGGTGGGAACCTGCGGGGGAACCTGCACATCCCCAGCCAGGAACCACCTTCCCATCTGGAGTGTGGTGAGAAGCAAGAGCTGATGTTCAGCACCTCCGGGAAGTGGGGAACCATCACATCCCACCCCATCTGCAGCCCCACTGCTGGTGCCCAGAACCTTCTGGGGCGAATCCTGCCAGCGCTCCTGCAGCCCCAGCCCTCGCTCTGGGTGGCGTTGGTCGGTAAAGACCAATTTTTCCTTTCACTCAGGGCTCGTTTTCTCTCCTGCAGGGCTGGCAGGGAGGATATTCCACGTGGGCGCTGGTGCTCCGGCACATCCCGCGTGCACACGGGCGCTGGCATGTGCAGGCGCACGGAGAGGTGGGAACGGCCCCGGCAAAGCTCTGCAAACAGCCCTGATAAAATTGTTCCTCAAATACCTAAAGCAGGCTTAGGTTTAAGCAATCTGGTTCCAAAGACGGCTCCCGCATACATTTCGCAGGCTGGAGCTGCATCTTTAATCCCGAGGAATCGTCAGCTTTGCAGCCGCATTTGCCATTCAGATTTGCACGGCAGCGGCAGCAGCACCCGAGAGAGGGGGGCAAGGGGGGTTTGGGGGGGTCCCAGCCCCAGGGGGCTGCACCCTGCCCGTGCCACAGCTCAGCCAGACCCCAAAAAAGCGGAGCAGGGCTGTGGCCCCGCACGGCTGCCGAGCACCGGGAAGGAGTCAGTGGTTTATCTGATATGATTTAATCAGCCCTATAATTAGATTAATTTGTTGATTTGATAGCAACCCATTTCTCGCCGTTGGATTTGTTTATGTGTGTTTTATGCTCCAGTTTAGCAATAAAATAGGAACTGAGGAGGTGGGAAAAATCCCTCGGAGCGCCCATGCTCTGACCCTACGGATGCCAGGCTGGACACGCACATCCAGGGATCCGGCCGGCTCCTCGTGTGGGATGGGAATGGGCGGCTGCAGGGAACAGCCTGCCACGGGGTGGGTGCATCCCTGTGGGGACAGCGGGGTGATGGCGGCACCCCAATCCCACTCCAACCATCTCCCTGCATCCTAATGCCAAAAAGGAAGAATAACCCCAAAGCTGTTCAGCGGGGGAGTACAGGGGTTGCGGAGTGTTGCAAGACAGAGGATGCTTGGCGAGGCAGGGGGCAGAGAGGGCTTTGGAAAGCTTTGCTCCCTCCTCTGGGCTCCGCTGGGCACAGCACGGCACAGCACGGCCCGGCAGCCAGCAGCGGCTGCTGATGGATGCGGATGGACAGGGAGTCCAAGGTGCCTTCAGGAAGAGCCCATGCACAGCCCCGCACAGCCTGGCATGGCACAGCCTGGCACGGCACAGCCCGGCACGGCACAGCACGGCACGGCACAGCACTGCACGGCACGGCCCGGCAGCCAGCAGCGGCTGCTGATGGATGCGGATGGACAGGGAGTCCAAGGTGCCTTCAGGAACAGCCCATGCACAGCCCCTGCCCCACCTGCCTTCCCAGCCCCTTCCCATGGGGCTGGGAGCAGCACCAGGGCACCCACAGGGATAGAATTCCCAGCCTCATCCCCCTCCTCGCTGCTCCCACGGATCTGGCAGGGCCGGAGGTGTTGCCTCAACCTGCTGGCATTGCCAGCCAGGTGTTGGGGACCTCCTGCCACCGCCTCAGGGCCACCTCCCCAGCAGACGATTCCATCACCAGTGTGGCATCCCGTGTGCCAGGCTGGCAGCGCAGGAACCGAGCTGGATAATTCCAATTAAAAGTGCGGATTCGGGGAGGGCTGTGGGGCGCGGGCAGGAGGAGGGAAGGCAGGAGCGCCACGGAGCGAGCGCCGGGGTTTGCCGGAGAAGCCGGAGCGAGGAGCGCTTTGATGGGCAGCTCCTTTGATCAGAGATCTGAATCCAGCCCTCACGTTTCCCCGTGTGAGCCCGCTGCCTAATTACCACATGGCAGGGCCGCTCCGAGCCCTCGGCACGTTGCTGGAATAGATTTCCCTGGTCCAGCCTGGAGAAGGACATCGATCCTGCCCGCAGCCGCAGGCTCATGCTAAACATTGCGTCCTATCGATTTTTTCCTCCCCCCACCCCTTTTCCCTTTTTTCCTTTTCCTTTTTTTTTTTTTTTTTAATAATATAAGAATTTTCTTTATTTTCATTAAATCATTAATCAGGGAGAAATCTACATTTTTATCATTTCTATGGCTGGCGAGGAAGAGAGGAAAGTTATATTGCCATAGAAACCGTTCCCTACCATTCTCAGCCTCCGAGCAGTCCCTCTTGTGCTGTCTCTTGTCAAAAGGCGTAATTGTTGCTCCTGATCTTCACTGCTCAATTAGCAGTGATGTCTCCCTTCAAGTTAATTGCTGGAGATGGGAGGAAGTAGGACAAATGTAACCTTTTAGATGAAAAGATCTCTCCCCCCGCTCCTTCCCCGCCTTTCCTCGCTGGCAGGCACTCGAGGGTCCCTCTGCAGTGAGCTGTGGTGGGGGGAGCCCCCCTGGCCTGGGCATGTTCCATCCATCCCCTGCTCCCTTCTGGAGACCCCTCCCCATGTCCCTCACCCCGTTATCCATGGCAGGACCCCGCCGTATCTGTGCTCCGTTCCCTCTGCCTCTTCCAGCTGCATCAGCACCAGCTCAGCCTCTCCCTTGTCACCTCCACGCTGCTGGTGTCACCCACCCCAGCACCTTCTGAGCTGGGACAACCTTCCTGGATTCTCCAGGACTGCCATGGATTTCTCCAGGCTGCCATGGCACGGTTCCATGCTGCAGCAGAGATTGTCCCCCGGCAGCAACAGTGATGGGGTGGCAGCGGTCCAGGAGCAGGGGGTCCCCTGCACACGGCCAGGACCAAAAATCGATGACAAAACCGGGCTGAGGGTGGAGGCAGAAAAACCAGCAGGAGGTTTCATCCTGCAGAAATGACACCAGCAGCTCACAAACCTGTTTGATGGGAGCAGTGACTCCAGGCAGGAGGAGGGCTGGGAAACACTGCCTGGACAGAGGGTTTGTCACCCTCGAGGGATGACAGACGAGCCAGACAATACATTAAGGAGAGGAGAAGTGTGGCAGCTGCCTGGACCTTGGCGGTCTGAGGAGGAGCCCTTCAACACTGACTCCAGTGTCTGTAAGACACAAATCACCCGGGCCAGGCGCGGTGTGCGGGGCACAGACCCGCGTGGCACTGCCGAGTGTGCGGGCTGGCGGCACTGGCATGGGGACAGGCAGGGACAGGAGCAGGGACAAGACAGCGTGGTCACACTGTGGCACAGGACTCCCTCCTTGTGCCAGGTGATGAAACAAAGGAGCCCTGGAAGCTCAGGATGGGGGGGAAGGCAACGGGGGTGGCTGGAGGATGGAGGGTGTGAGGGCATGCAAGGGGTTGTGTGGGCAGCCAGGAGCTGGACACAAGGAAAGAGGGTGTCACCACCCGTGGGTGACACTGGGACACCCTGTCAACCCTGGAGGACCCCAAGAAGGCCCAGAGAAGATCCAGCTAGCATACAGTGAGAAAAGGAGAGCTGGTATTGCCTCCTGACAGCCAGAGAATCACAGAACCACAGAATGGTTTGGGTTGGGAGGGACCTTAACCTCATCCCATCCCACCCCTGCCCTGGCAGGGACACCTTCCACTGTCCCAGGCTGCTCCAGCCTGGCCTTGGGCACTGCCAGGGATCCAGGGGCAGCCCCAGCTGCTCTGAGCACCCTGGGCCAGGGCCTGCCCACCCTGTGAGTATAGAAGATGTCACCAGTGTCCTCACCTGTCCTCGACATCTCCCCGGCAAGGACCCTGCTGCTCCGAGTGTGGCTGGAGCAGGAAGAGCCCTCACACTCCGCCCTGCCTGAGCTGCATCCCAGGAGGTCTCAGCTCCCGAGGACCACGGCTGCAGAGCCAGGACTGAGGGCGCTGTGTGGAAGGGGCCTCTCATCCAAGCTCTTTCCTAGAGCAGAGCTGTTCCAAGTACTGGATCCAGGCAGAGCCACTGCTTGAAATGCCTCAAGGATGCTCTGAGGAGCAGCCTGCAGCGCTCCCAGGAGGTCTGGAGCTGAGCTGAGATAGACCCACCTCCTTCAGCAGACCCAGGGCAGCAGGAGGCCAAGCCAAAGCCGCTCAGCACGACCAGCCTTTGCTAAAAGCCAAACCTCGCTGTCGCTCAGCGAATCACTGAGAGGAGTCTGCTGAGAGGCACGGAGAGCTGTGCTCAGCCCTGCTCTGCTCCTGGGGTCACACCAGCTCCAGGCTGGTCACTGTTTGGATAGATTTATTATGGAATTGTGGAATATCCTGAGCTGGAAGGGACCCACAAGGATCAGAGTCCAACTCCTGGTCCTGCACAGACCCCCCAAAAATCCCACCCTGTCCATCCCTGGCAGCGCTGGCCAAACGCTCCTGGAGCTCTGGCAGCCTCGGGGCCGTGCCCATTCCCTGGGGAGCCTGGGCAGTGCCCAGCACCCTCTGGGGGAAGAACCTTTCCTGATCCCCAACCCAACCCTCCTGGCTCCAGCTGTTCCCTGGGTCCTGTCCCTGGAGCTGCTCCTGTGCTGCCCTCGGGAGGAGCTGCAGTTTTGGTTGGGATTGAGGTGTGAGGGTGAGAAATCGTGAAGCAAGCATCACCTTGAGGTGCTGGCAAGGGACATGGACACCACTGCTCACACCTTGAGCAGGGGCAGGAGCTGCTCTCCAGCCCTCAGAGCGATGGTCCCCAGCACTGGTGGCCTGGGCCCCTCTGGCTGATTGCCCCCTTCACCCCTTTCTGCCCAGTCCGGCAGCAATTCCTCACTTTCATTGCACAGAGTGGGACTGGGGGAGCTGATCTCCTAAACCCAGAACTGGGTTACTCTCCTGGCTACTGTCACTCACCGGATTGCTGAGCAGATCCACCCTCTGCCCCTGCTCTGAGGCCATCTCCACCTTCCCAACGGTATCTCGGCTTGGGTGCTGCTGTCCTGAGCCAATCCTGCTCCAGTGACACCTGTCCTGGCTCCTCCTGGCTCAAGACCCATCCCATCATTGTGTCAGCCCCAGGGCCACCTCCCAGACGCTGCCCTGGCAGTGGCTGCACCTTCTCTAACGCTTGGGATGCTCCTTCTGTGATGTTGACAAGCTCTGGAAGGCCTTTAAACCAGGAAAAAACCCACCAGGCGAGGCTGAAAAGTGACATTTCGGGGCTGAGCACATGGAGGAATCACTCGAGGACGCTTCCCTGCTTGGATGAGCACTTCCCGGTCTCCGGAAGGTACGGAGGAGCAATTGGCAGCCGGGGCTCCGCTCCCGCTTCCCTTCCCCTGGATGCAAACAAGCCCTTAACATTTCAGCAAGTGGCTCTGCTTGTGGAGACACGCGGGGTGCCGAGAGCTCACTTCAGAGCACCTCGTGACTGCCGCCCTCCACGGGAAGGTCGGGAGGAGGCCGGCGGGATGAGCGCATCCCGAGGCTCCGGGCAGCTCCCTGCCGGCGGCGGAGGCGGTGGGGGACAAGGGTGCCCATGCCCTGCCCCCGGCCTCGCCGCCAGCCCCCGGCTCCACGGCTCCGGCTGCAATTAAAGCTCGCCCTGAACGTTGCATTAATGTCAGGTTTGCATCTCATTTCCCCAGCGCCAGGTAAGGAGGGGCCGGCAGGCTTGGAGAAGGATCACACGTGGCAGCTTTTAATAGAACCCCGCCCGCCTGTCACTGGCGGCTCATCATTCCTCTTGAAACGGTTGCTAATTACCAACGAGCCGTGTTTGTGTTTCGGGTGTGACGTTCCCCTCTGCAGCCCCGCTCCCCCGCCTCCTGCTCCGCACCCAGGCTGGCGGCAGCGCCCGGGGGGCTCCGGGGGAGGTGGGAGCTGCAGGGTGGGCTGCAGAGGGGCTGTAAGGACCTGGTTCCGTCAGAGATGGACTCAGGGGTGGCTGGAAAATGGCTCCCTCCAGTTGCTCCCTCCTCCCTTCCCATTTTCCATGAAGGACAATCCCATTGGAACTGGCCTTAAACCAGATGAGTTGAAGCTTTGGGATCACTCCTGCCACCCCCTCCCATCCTGGTGATGCTCTGCTGGACCAGGACACCCCTGTGAGCAGCTCTGCCCCAGCTTCAACCTGCCCCACGCCATTGTCCCTGCAGAGCCTTGCCATGGCTTGTGCCCAGGCTCCTGGGGACGCTGTGACTTCAGTGGTGGCACCATCAGCTCCTCTTCTCTCCCAGCTGTTTCCCAGGAACGTGCCACCTTTCTCTCCGCGGCTGGTGGGCCAGGGATGAGATGGGGACCTGCTGCAGGATGCTCTGTGGGGACCAAGAGAGCCAGTCCTCAGGGCTCTGACCCCATGGGACATTTCCTTCACCCCTCACCCGTGTTTGGGATCCTTCGTGGGGCAGCGTGAGCCAAGGGGCTGAGGGGAAGCATTGCAGAGGGGAAAGAAGGGTTGGGAAACGCACTGGAGCCTTGTTCCAGAGGTGTCCTAGGGGGGTGCAATGCTGAGCACTGGGTCTCCCACACTGCCCCACCCGCTGGGGCTGCCCCAGGCCCCTCGTTGTGCCCAGTTTGATGTGGCAGTGAGTGCTGGAGCATCCCCACATTGCATTCCGGGGGGGAGGGAATATTTGCTGAGTCCCATTCCCACCATTCCCAGTGCAGGGATGCCCCACTTGGGACACCCCAAAGGGGGAGATCCCCGGGAGGGCTCCTCCCGGTCTGTGCCAGCCCCGGCAGCTCCTGCTCCCCCGCATGTCCCAGCTGTGTGCAGATCCCAGTTCTCCTGCACTCTGGGGGCTCAGGAAGGCTTCTCCACCACAGTGAAACCCATTCCCTCCTCCCACGGGCATCAGGGATGGTGTGGGGTGGGAGAAGGGCGGGAGCCGTATGGGAGACCCCCAGCATTACCCACCCACCCCCTGAATGCTGAGGCAGGCACTGTTTTGATGGTTGGAAAGGGGCCAAGGCAGGTGCCTCGCTGGCTGGGGAGCCCACCCGGCACAGGGAGAGGATCCCGAGGCGCCCGGCTCCGTGGGGCTGGCCGGCTCCTGCTGCCACCCGGCTGAGTGACAGCTCCCAGCCCCCCAGCCCACCTCCCCCCTTGTCAATCCACTGGGGAATTATTTATCCTGACAATAGCAATTGTCTGCACAGGCCCTTCCCCCTCTCCAGCACCTACCCCAACAAAGGAAATCATCCTGATATGAAAGGGAAAATTAAATTACCCCAATAAAGACTTAGTGCTGCTTTAATGACATCACCAGACTCAGGCGCTAATTAGCTGAGTACAAAGGAAAGCTAAATGTGAAAACGTGAATTTCTGTTCCCTTTTCTCCTGTCGTACAGTCTCGGGAGTGGGAGTCTTGGCAGGCATGGCAGGAGGAGCTGCTCCCACCCGGCCGGGCGGCTGCCGGTGCGTGCCAGGCTCTGGCAGCCGGGCGCGGCCCCTGCCGAGGGGGAAGAGCTCCGGGAGGTTTTGGGAGATGGATCCAGCAGCCGGCGCCCGTCTGGATCCAGCCAGGGATCCCCGGGCTGCCCGTGTTTGGATCCTGCTCGGTGCCATCACTTTCTGCTGCAGCCTGTGCTTGTCTCGCCGAGTTCAGACGCCCGCACGGCTCGCGAGGAGCAAAGCTCGCAGCTCCCTGCACACACACCTCACACCGTGCGCAGCGCTCAGCCCCGTGCCCAAGGTCCCTGTCACCTCGCTCTGGGCCAACATCGGCCCTGGGAGCGTGTCCCCGATCCGTCTGTATGACCCTGGCACCGTGACAGTGCCAGCACCTCCCGACCCCCTCCCCGCGGCGCACCCATTTCTGTTTGCTGCACCCAGGGTTGGCCGCCTCCCGTGCCCTGTCCCCGCCATGGCTGCAGCCCCCTGGCCCGGGGGTGACCCTCGGACCCGAAATCCTCCCGGGTAGCTACTTACCGGAGCGGCTCCGCGCTTCCTTCCAGCCCCGTCGGAGCGGTGACAGCGCCGAGCAGCGCGACAGCCCCGGGGAGAGCCGGCAGCAGCAGCTCAGCCGCGGGGTGCCGGCCTGGTGGGGACCCCCGGCGGGCCAGGGGACGGCTGGCCACGGGGAGGGACAGCAACCCCGCCACGAGTGGCGAGCCCTGGCCCTGGGGCTGCCCGCTGGGACCAGGATGTGCCCGAACCAGAGCGCTCCTGGGGATAGGGAGTGAGCACGGGGGGAATTTTGCATCCACTGTTTCCCTCTATATTTGGGACTGGTTTTTCCCCATTGGAAGTGCTGCTACATTTAACCCCACCCGGGATAATTCCTCCCTCCGGTGCGGCCCTGGGAATGCAGAGGGAATTCCAGCAGAGGCTCCAAAGCTGCCCGCAGGTGCTGAGACACCGAGCTGCTCCAGCTCCCGCCGGTCGCAGGAAAAGGGGGGCTGCTAATACATAAAGCTTAATTTTAACTAAAGCCTAAATTATCCCAAAATCCTGGATATTCCTGCCTTCACCTTGAACCTCACTCCTGCCCCTCGGTCACCGCCCGCAGACCCTTCCCAGCGCACGGGGCCATCCCAGAAAAACTGAGGGGGGCATGTACTGGACTCTGCTTTTTGCGGGCTGGTTCCCGTCCCCTGCTCAGGCCGGGCTGGCAGTGCCATCGCTCTGCCCCAGTGCCACCAGTTGCTCCCAGCTGTCCCCGAGGGAGGCTGGCCCCGGGGCACGCCCTGGGCAGGCAGCCCTGCCTGCAGCCTCGCTGCCGGATTCCACGTGAGGTGGCAGCTCTGGGGACCAGCCAACCCCCCCGGGACGTGAGGGGGTGCCGGTCACCTCCGCCCCGCCCGCCTCGCCTCCCGCCGCTGGGGTTCATCCGGGAGGGATGGGTGCGAATGCCTCCGTGCCTCCTTAAAATGACATAGCTGGTCTCCATGGCAACTCTTCTCTGCCTTTCGCCTCAGACCAAGAGCATCATCTGCTCCATCATCCCCGCAGGCCAGGGCCCGGCGTGCCTGCGAAAGGGCCGGTGGGATGCTCGGGCTGTGGCACCCCCGCTTGTCCCACGCTTCTGTCCTGCTGGCAGTGCCATCTCTGCCGGCTCTCCAGCCACGTTGGTGTCCGGCGGGAGGGGACACACCCGGCTGCAGCATCCCGGTCACCAGCTGCCTCCAGCCTCCTGCAGCCTCCACCCATTCCCAGAGCTGCCGGTGGCTCGGGATGCCCAGCACAGCCGTGGCACAGGCCCGGGGGAGCAGCAGGGCTGTGCCTGGCTGGAGCTGGGACCGCTGGTGGCCTGTCCCCACTCCAAACACTTGCAAATCCACGGCAAAGCCCCTTGCTCCATGTCCGCCTCCTCCTGCGGACAAGCTGGACGAGCTGGGAGGCCGGCGAGCAGCCCCGGTGGAGCGGAGGGGGCCGAGCCGCGACCCCGAGCTGCCCATCGAGCGCTCAGCCCCCGCCGCCGCGATGAGAGGCCAGCTCTGAGCCGCGGGGAAATTGCGGCACTCCAGCAAATCCCACCGCCCGCTGCCAGGCGCCGAGGGCCGGCCCCGGCCTCCGACATGGCACGTCCCTGCCTGTCCTTAAACCTCTCTAAGCCGCGGCGTGACGGCAGCCTGCAGGGAGCAGCCGGGCTGGCGGAGCTGGGGTGCCACGGACGCATCTCCAGCCCTGGGGAGGCAGGACCCTGGGGCCCCCAGCCGTGGGAGGGTGATTTTCCATGGGGATGCACACGGGGAGGAGGGAGAGGTGTTCGCAGAGGTGGCACAAGGGACAGGGACACGTGTGGGGGGCACACAGGTCCTTGTGCTTGGGGGGGACACGCTGGGATGAGGGGGTGTGGGGTGAACGCAGGGGTACAGGGCAGCTGGCACACAGGGATGGAGGAATGGAGAGCATGTGTGTGTGTACTCAGTGATGACCAGGGTGTCCCCTAATGCCACATTGTCCCCTCAGACAACCTCCTGCTGGTGGGCTCCAGGTCCACCTCAGCCCTGCCCGTGCCCCGCAGAGCCACAGCACTCCCAGCTCCCCGGGGAGCTCCCTTCCTCCTCCTCCTGGCTCCTTTTCCAGGTGCCTTTTCCTGATACCCACACAGCATCTCCCTGTGCCTGCTCCTGTCCCGTTATTCTCTGTGCTGGATCCGCACACAGCCAGCCCTCCCGTCAGCATCCCGGCGTGTGTCGCGGTGTGTGGGTGTGTTTATTTATAGGGCTGCTGCAGAGCCCGGCTGCTGCGTGGGGCCTGCAGCCCCCCACCCTCCTGGGCTCCCTTCCCTGCTTCCCAGCCCAGGCATGTATCAGCCACAATGCCCCAGTGCCCACTGGTGTGCAAGTCACGGAATCCTGGAATCACAGGTGGGAAGGGACCTCAAAACCCATCCCATTCCACCCCCTGCCATGGGCAGGGACACCTTCCATTAGACCAGGCTGCTCCAAGCCCCATCCAGCCTGGCCTTGGACACTTCTGGAGATCGACTTGCAGGGCGAGTCTCTTACCAGGGCTGGGATGTCTCTGGTGCTTTCTCCCAGTAGCACCATCCTCATCCTCATCCCTCATCCTGTCCTTTCCAGCTGGCTCAGCCCTGCTGCAACCTCCGGGTGGGCACATGTGTCCTGTGGTCTCCTCCTGCAGCCCCTTCTTGAGCCTCACTGTGGTTTTTGGAGCACACCTGGTGCTCCCAACCTGTCCAGGCCACTGTGCTGCTCCAGCAGGGAGCCTGCCTGTGCCCAGGGGCTCCAAGCTGTGCTCCTGCCAAGTGCTGCGTGCTCAGCCAAGGCTCTGGTGGCCTTTGGATTACAGGGAGACATTACAGGGATCCTGAGGGGAGCACGTGCTTTTGGGTCCCGTGGTGCAGCTGGATGGATATTGTCAGAGTGAAGGCATGGAGGAGGGGATCCCCAAGCCCTGGGATGCCCCATGGGGCACTGGCAGCTCTCGAGCTGGTCAGAGGAGGTTCAGCAGATCCGCCTGGCATCGAGGTCCCTCCTGCAACGGGATGGGCTGTGGGGGAGAGGGCAGGACCTGGCTTTACACGGAGCACCAAGACCCAGCTCCCAAAAGGACTTGGAAAGGGGCAAGAGGATGGGAATGGGGCTGCATGTGGGGTGGTACCCAGTGCCCTGCAGGACACAGGCTGCTGCAGGGGGCCGGTGGGGCTGGGACAACTCTGCCCTGGTACCAGGGCTCCCTGGCACTGGGGGTTGAGCTGCTGCGACAGCCCCTCATGGCCGAATGACAGCGGCCACCAGATCTCCGAGGGCACCGTGCCAGGGCCAGCACTTGGGGCAGGGTCTGGATGCCGCGGCCCAGCCCCACCCTGGCTGCCCTCTCATTTGTTCTCATTAAAGGCTGGCAGGGTGGCTAATTAGGCGGCGTGAGTGCCAGCGCCCTGCTGACAGACACCTGTGCAGACAGCCCTCCTCCTCGGCCCGCCTCGTAATTACCGAGCCGGCTGCTGCCGTGCCGCCCGGCAGGACCTGCTCAGCCTCGCCGGAACGTGGCGAGGAGCCAGGCCCGGCTGGCACCGCATCCCCCCGGCGCACAAACCCCGCGGCATCCTCGGGGGCACCGCCCAGCATCCCGTTCTGGGGGTACCACCAGCACCCCAGCCGCGTGTTGGCACCTCTGGGTGTCCGAGGCACGGGGCAGAGTCACCCCACTCGTATTTTATGTCCCCTCGTTCCCTCCGGGGCGGTGCCCTCGGCACCTCGGAGCCACGGATGGAGCGAGTCCTGCCCGTGCCCACCCGTGGGCACCCACGCGAGCAGCTGGTGGGCAGGGGCACGGCGAGGACAGGCCGCCCGTGCAGCCTCGTGAACTGTGTAGGGATAACGAGCCAGCGGCCGCTTTAATTAGATTAATTGGCTCCCATTCGACTCCAGAAGAGCTGTCAGGCTGCAAGTGTGTTCCTGCTGTACCTGGCTAATTACGGCGCCGCGGCCGCCACTCGGCAGCGCTCACGGCCGCCGAGAGCTGGCACCGGGCAAAGCTGTGCCAGGGAGGTGCTGCCGGGCAAGGAGGGGACTCGGGGAGCTCTGGCTGCCAAAATGCAGGGGAGAAGAGAATGGGGAAGATCAGGGGGTCCTGAGGATGCTGCAGGCCATGCAGAGCTGCAGGAGGGCAAGGGCTGTGAGGAGCTGGAGCACAGGGATGGGGTTTGGGAAGTGCAGAGGATCGGGATCAGAGCTGGGGGGGTGCTGGGGCAAGATCCCGGGCATGGGGTGTCCCAGGGGGGAGGACGGTGTTGGGAGCACCCAGGCCGGGGGGAAGCAGTGCCCGAGCCCTGGGGGCTGCCAGGGAGGGGTGAACACCCGGATCAATCTCTGTCCCTGCTGTCCATGCCCTGAGGAAGAGGATGGCAGCAAGCAGGGGGTGTGTGCCCTCTGGGCAGGGTCTCTCCCAGCCGTGCCAGGCATGGGCACAGCGAGCTCCTGCCTGGCACTGGAGCTGCTCTGAGACATTGGCTATTTATAAAAGCCACTCGTGAGAGGAGCAAGGAGGTTACAGCCTAAAAATAAGCAGCTGGGCTGGGGTGACAAGGCACCGCTTCCCCACAGGGCGGAGAGTGGGAGGCAGAGCTGGGGGATATCTTTATCCCTCCTATCCCCAGGCTGTCATTACCGTGCCCACCGCAGCCGGAGCTGCAGCCTTTGCCCACACACTTGACCCGTGCTCCAGGGCATCGTGCTTTCCTGTAGGAGCAACCCAGCCTTTCGGGATGCAAACAGGCTGGGGAGCAGGGCAGGGAAGCTCCAGGGGCAAATAATGAGCCAGATCCCCCTACACATCCCCAACAGCCCCTCTGAGGATCAGGACAGCGGCACCCCCAGGATTTGCTCCCCACGGTGTCTCCCAAGGGACACCTGCACACACGGATGTGTTGGGAAGACACGCGTGCACATAGGTGTGTGCAGAGAACCCAGCTGACCCTTGGCACGGGGATGGACTGGGCCTGGCATGCTCTGGGGACACCCACATGCTGCTTGGAGGTACCGGTGGGCACCCTGCCTGTGCCACCCGTGCCAGGCCCGTTCTGGCATCCCTGGGGGATCCATGGGGGATTGTGAGTGGGGTTCATCACACAGCTCAGCAAGGAGCCCTCACACCCCACTGCAGCTCCCCAGGATACTCCGAGCACCTGCACGGACCCCAAACCCCGCCGGATCCTATCAGATACCAAGGTGCCAATGTCCTGAGCACGGAGCAGGGCACCGCACCTCCCCGAGCACCAACACAATGCCCGGGGATGCTGCCCGGCTTCTGAACCCTGGCACCCGCCCTGGCCACGCAGATCCCTGAGCGATGCCCTCACAGCCCCCAGCCCTGCTCCCCACACGCGTCTGGCCGAGGTGACGGCACTGCCAGGCGACAGACGAGGGCAGCAGCCGGGAGAAGAGCGGGGAGGAGGCGAAAGCAGCCGGCTGCATCCTCAGGTGTGCGTAGGACACGTTCAGCGGGGAGCTCGTTAGCCGAGGCATCAGCAGCCCTTGCAAAGAGCTGACGCGGCTGCAGCACACACATCCCGGGGGCTCCCAGGGGATGCTGCGCTTCCATTCGTGCTGCACACGAGGCCCCCGGAACAGACGCAGTTCGGATGGAGTTATTTTTTCGCCGGTGAATGTTAATCCTGGCTCAGTTAATGCCTCTGCAGCGCTTCGCCCGGACCCCCCTCCAGGCTGGCACCCACCCGGAGCGTCCCAGGGCTTCCGTGGGGATGGGGAGTCAGGGGGGTCTGGTACCGCCGGCGCTGTTGCCGGCGTGGATGTGGAAAAGAGCGGGATGGTGGGAGCGCAGAAAGGGATTCCCCAGCTGGCGAGGAGGAGGAGGAGGATGTAATTGCACGGTACAGATTGAGCCTGTCAGGCGTCCCTCCGACAGCGCATCCCGGGGCACCTTCACCGTAAATAATAAAGAACAGCCCGGAGAGGAGGGGATTAACAAGGACAGGCGAGGCACTCATTCCCTAATTGATGGGTTCATATTCCTGCGGAGGCTGCAGCCGCAGCCACCCTGATGCCATCGCGGGGAGAGGGAGCCTCCTCCCCGCGGCTGCCGGGGAGATGCAGGCAGGGAAAATGCAGGCAAGGAAATGCAGGCAGGGAAAACCACACAAGGAAAATGCAGGGCAGAAAATGCAGGCAGGGAAATGCAGGCAGAGAAACGAAGGCAGGGCAGAAAATACAGGCATGGAAATGCACGCAGGGGAAGCCGGGCAGCTCCAGGGCACAGCAGGGAGCTGGGGCACAGCACGAGCATTGAGCAGCCCCATCCCACGGGATCCACCATCCCTTGGGTCCTAAGGTCCAGCCGGGTCTCCGTGTTTTTCCTCTCATGCTTGATTTAATGCCTTTTCTACTAAATCTTTAGAGAAGGGACCAAAATCCCGGTGTCTTGCCCCATTCCTTGCTGATAGAGGCTGGGATCAGGCTGTTCCACCTTCTTTGCCCGGGATTTGGGGCATCTCAGCTGGGCAGGAGGGGGGAGCAGGATGGGGTCCCAGACAGCTTGAATTTGCACGTGGGTTTAGCTGAGCTAAAAGCAGCTCTGGGAGGAGGCTGGGCCACTTTGGGAGATATAATTATGTATAAAAAAAGCTTATTCCGGTCCCTGCAGGGAGGAGCTGTGTCCAGTTCTGCCACTCAGGATGTGCTGGGACCTGCTGGGACCCCAGGCCCGGCTTGGCCACTGTGGGGGTGTCCCCTCCTGGCCACCGCCAGGGCTGGTGCCTGTTCCAGCAGCATGGCCTGGTTCCCGTCCTGGATTACCCTCTCCCCACCGGCGGGAGGGGGAAGAGCTCCCCGAGTGCCAGATGGTATCATTTAATTCTTTTTCTGGGTGAGGCTGGAATCTGTTCGTGCCCGTGTGAGCAGGACCCCAGGAGAACAGCACAGGCTGGGAGCCTCCTGCCTTCGGGCACAGCTATTTCCCCTCTGGAATCAGGAGCAGAGCATTCCCAAAAGCACCTTCCGAGGTGGAAACAGCCCTGGCTGCACGGGGCAGTGCGAGCGTGGTGACTCCAGCCCCTTTTGGGGGGGTTTGACCCGGTGATCCATCTTCCCTGCCCGCAGCCCTGCCAGCTTCCTGCCTTCCCCAAGAGCCCGAGAAGCAGGTTGGGCAGCGGGAGCTGAGGAAGAGGAGGGGGTGAGGAAGGCAGGGAGATGTCCGTGGAGGCAGCGGTTTCCCAGGTGCTGCTGCCAGATTGCTGCCCGTGGCCTCCGCTCAGCTCACAATTATCTGGGGTAATGGCAGGGGAGGGTGACCCAGATAGCGCGGGGAGGAGGATAATAAGGAAGATGTAACCGAGGCTTTGGGAAAGGGAAATGAAGGGGGGGACAGGAGAGAGGGAGGAGAGAAGCTCCGGGATGAACCTTGAGCTGGGATGCTGATCCAGCACAGCTCGGAGCATCCCCATGGCCCATGTCATCCCTAATCCAGGTAATGCACCCCTGGTAAGCAAAAATATCCTTTCCTGGATTGATGGCCCTGCAGGGTTTGGGGTGGAAAAGGGGGCAGGCAAAGGACAGGGCTGGCAGCTGTGTCCCAAATGGAATTTTCCTTCTCTGGTGAGCACTCCTGGCTGGGACGAGTGGAGGGGGGGCTGTGGAGCGGGATACAGCTCTCAGCATGGAGCACCCGATGTCCCCAGGTGTCACAGCCCCGGGGGACTTTGCTGGAGGGCAACTTGGGGGACAGCACCTGCAGGTCAGCACGGAGGGGCCCGGGGCTGCTGCCCTTGCTGGGCACCCCCCCCCTCCCAAAGGGCCCACGCAGCAGTTCCAGCACAGCCAGAGTGATATTCCATTATAAATCTCCAGCCCTCTGCCATCATCCCTGCTCCACGAAGAGCTGAGGAAGCAGAGGTCTGAGCCAGCGCTCGTCCATCACACGCAGAGGTGTCCCCACGCTGCTGCCACCTGCTCTGGCCACCTTGGCAATCTGCTGTGGCCACTTCCCAGGGGAATGCTGCCTGTTCCTGCCCGTGGGCTGCAGCTTCTCTCCCTGCCTGCACTTCCCCCTGGCCCAGCCTAGGCTGGGCAGAGCTCGCTGTCCCCTCTCCAGTGGGACTTTCGAGCTGATTTTCTGAGCCCGGGAATGCAGAGGACCAAAAGTGGGCGCTGCCCATCCCAGCACGGTGCTGGGGACTTGCCAGCAGTGCAGGGCTCTTCATGTCAAATCAAAGAGGCTGGGAATGCTGTGGGATCAGGACAGCAGTCCCATGACAGGAGGACAGCCCTGACTTGTCCCACGCCTGGTGGCCAGCCACGCTCAAAGGCTGAGGGTTTTGTCCCAGCACGGTGACACAGAGGTGACACGCCCACAGCACGGAGCAAGGCTCCAGGGTCTTCGGTTCTCGGCTCTGAGCTGCAGCCCCCAGCGAGGCACAGGGTCTCATTCCAGGCTTTTTTTGGGAGCAGAGTCTGCCCTCATCCTGCAGCAGGTGCAGGAGGAGCAGCCCCGGGGAGAGGAGCTGCAGGAAAGGGACGTTCTGTTCCATCCAGGTGTGCCGAGGGGGCTGCTGGTGACCCCACAGAGGGTTCGGGCTGGGAAGGAGTTTGCTGGTGTGGGAGAGCATTGTTCTGGGCACGGCAGGGACCCTATGGAGCAGCAGCAGAATTCCCAGCAATCACGGCTCACCGTCGTGTGATATTTAAGTGGCAGAAAAGAAAATAAAGCAGGGGAGGGTGGGATGAGGATGAGCTGGAGGTAGAGGAGGAGCTGCCCCCCTTCCCTCCCACACCTCCCCATGGCTTCGGGGGACTGGGGTGACGCTGGTGGGGGCCAGGCTGGGTTCGGAGGGGGGGACACCAGGGAAGGAGGACGAAACGTTCTGTGACAGGCTCGAACGTGACTCAACGTCACCTACTTTCCACCACGACAACTTCTGCTTCTTCATCTTCTCCGTGCAAATCTGGGGCTCCCGGAGCTCCAAACGTGGCTGTGGAGGGGGTTTAAGGGTGGAGGCCATGAGGAGGAGGACGAGGATGAGCTTCTTCTCCCTGCCTGAGCTGTCTCCGAGGGCGCGTCCGCCCCAGGGAAGGGAGCACCGAGAGCCCTGCAAAGCCACTCTTTTATTAATTGAATATTCAATTTTCAAAATAACCTTGAGGAACTAAATGAAGAGGCTGGGAAGAGATAGCTAATTGTCAGCTGCACCTGCTCGGCACACAACCACGAAAATGCTGCTTCCAGCTTCCTTCCAGCCCACTCACACAATTTAGAGGATTTTTTTCCCCGAGCCGTTTATGTCACTGCAGAGGGCACAACAGCCCGGCAGGGCACCAGGAGCACGCCAGGCACCGGCACGGGGTGGGAGGGGGATAGCGGGGTTGGGAAAGCTGGGGAGTGGCTCTCTGCCCCTGGGGGATGATTTTTTGTGGGGCTGGGAGGGGAGGGTGGTGTGCAGGGGGCAGGCAGGGGTGCGTGGGTGCTGCTTCTCAGGGTGCCACGGTGGCAGTGCCCCCAAACTGTGCTGGCTCCGTGGGGATGCAATGGCTGCAGGGGCTGGCAGGGACTGGGGCCTCCTGCACCCCAGCGTGTCCCCAGAGTCCCTGGGACAAGGCTGGGGCCCCGCTCCATGACTGCCCACAGTGCTGGTGTTGGCTTCTCCCTCCTTCCTTTGGGCAACTCCCCCGCCCCTGCACCGGAGCCACATCGCGACCTGCGCTCACACGGCGAAAGTCCTGGTGTCCCTCTGTGCCCATGCACGGGGCACCAGGGGCAGCATGGCTGCTCTTCCCGGGTGTCCTGAGCCCCCCAGCCTGGTCCTCCTGGGGGTCCTGACCTCCTCCAGCCTGGGCATCCTGGGGGTCCTGACCTCCTCCAGCCTGGGCATCCTGGGGGGTTCTAAGTCCACAGAGCTCTGAATCCCAGGGGTGTAGATCACCCAGCCTGGGCATTCCCAGTGGGGCCATTGAGGGGGTTCTGTGCCCTCCAGTCTGGTCATCCCAGGGGTTTTGAGTTCTGCCAGCTGGGCATCCTGGTGGTTCTCATCCCCTGCTGTCCCAGGACATCGCAGGGGTTCTGAGCCACCCCAGCCTTTTTATTTCAGGTGTTCTTCTGAACTGCCCACCCCATTCTGGACATATTGGGCGTCCTGAGCCCCCCCAAGCCTGGCCATTCGGGTCCTGAGCCCCCCCCAGCCTGGCCATTCGGTGTCCTGAGCCCCCCCCTCAGCCTGGCCATTCGGGGGCAGAGCCTGCCCTGCCCACCTGAGCCGGGAACTGCAGGTGTGGGCACCAGTCCGGGTCACCTCTGCAGCGCTGCCCCATGCCCAGGGACAGGCAGGGCTCTGCTCCCACGGTGGCAGGGAATGGGCAGCACCCTCCGGGAGGGCCCCGGCCCCGGGGGCAGCCGGCCCGGGCCAGATACTGCCTCTCAGCGGCCCCGTTTTCTCCGACTCGCTGGCTGCCTCCACACTTGGCTGCATTAATAATCAGCCGGCTGATGGGGAAGGATTTACCAGCTGTTTTTCATGACTCCATTGGCCTCAGATAAATCAGGGAGGGGGTGTCGCGCGGCGCTTGCCAGGGGCCTGATGGATGGTGCCGAGCGAGCGGATCGCTCACACGCTGCCACTCCCGGGCTCTGTCAGGCTGCCGGAGAGCGCGCGATTGATTAATGGCCCCAATCAAGCGGGGAGCAATCGCCGGGGTGGTACCCAGCCCTCGCCCCCTCCCCGGCATCGCCCCGCCCCGGCTCTGCCCCCACGTGGGGGCTGCTGGAGGGACCCCCTCTCCTTCTTCCCCAGCTTTCCCAGTTCGCCCAGCTTGCCCAGCAGCCGGGCTGGCGTGGGCAGCTCCGCCAGGCGCGGCTGCAGGATGGAGATTAGCTCTAAAAAGCTGAGCACACACAATATTTCCGAAGCAATTGCAAGCGAAGCAGGGAGCAGCTGTGGGCTGAGCAGCCCTGCCTCCCTCAATCCCGGCAACATCTGGACGCGGCAGCTGTGCCGGCGAGTGAAACCTGTTCGGGGCGAGGGGGAAGGGTGCGGGACCCCATGGCTTGTGATGGGAAACCTGCCTCCTCCTGCAGGTCCCTGCCGCCGGGAGAATTCTCCAGAGGCACCATCCCCTCCCTGCTCTTTAGGGCAGGGTGCGGGGGAGCCCCTCGTGCCCCCATCGCCCTGGGAAAGCACCCATCCCGATTTCCTGGGACCGCGGCACACGGAGCAGCGCTCCCTGCCCCAGCCTGTTCGTGCTCCCTGCGGTGCGGGACCACCCCCTCCCCCCGTGGGGCGGCTGCTGCGGAGGGTGGGCGCCCCAGGATGGCTGGGGGTCTCAGTGGGGAGCCAGGCTCGGCTCCGACCCTCTGGGCAGAATCCCCGGAGCTGGAGGATGTTTTAAAGGAAAACTTTCCGATGAGCCCAACCCCGGGGGGACGTTGTACCTCAGGGACGGCAGTCGGCTACCAGGGGGTGCTGTAACCCCCCCGGGAGCGAGGGGGGCCCCAAAGCAGCGTGCCCACCACAGCAGAGCTTGGCGCTGTCGGTGGGAATGCTGGAATGTGAGCGCCGGGTGGCCGGTGCCACCTCCCAGCCCCGTGTGGGGACGGGCACAGCAAGCTGCTGGCACCCAGGACGCTTCCCCTGTCTCTCTGCCCTGCTCTGGGAATGGACGGCAGCCCCACGTCCCTCTGAGCCCCACTGCCCTCCTGGGGACCATCTCTGGGGTCCCGAGGCGGAGCCCGGCTCCTGGTTCCAGTCCTCCTGCCCATGCAGGGAGCAGAGTGGTATCACGGAGCGGCTGTGCCTCACAGGGCTTCCAGCAAGAGCCTCTTGGAAGCCAAAACAAGTTAATTATTCCATTAATTTGGGGGCAGGAGCAGCGGCGCAGGTGGCAATGCTGCCTCTGGGCACAGCAGCCCCCAGCTCTGCAGTGCCCTGTGCCCCCTGTGCCCCCCACCACCCTGACGGGCTGGGTCTGTGCCCGGGGGAACTGCCACCCTCCGGGATGGAATGTGTGGATGCAAGGGGCGGCAGGGGAGCTGCAGAGGGGCCTTTTTCCCGGCCATCCCAGGGATGAGCAGGGCGCAGCAAGGGGACAGCTTCAAGCAGGTGCCCTGTGCCCACCTGTGGGCACTCGGCTGGGCAGCAGCTCCCCGTGGGAGATGGGAGAGCCTGCGGGGCTGAGCTCCTCGGTGTCCCCGGATGGGTGGGTTCAGAGCACAGGCAGTGCCCCGGTCAGAGTAGCCCTCCCTGGGGACAGCAGCCGGGTGTGCAGCCCAGGGGATCCCTGTGCCAGGCTCCTGCCCGGCCTTTGATCCCAGTCCTTGCCTGCTCCGGGCGGACGTGCCCGGCTGTGATCGCTGCTGCCTCGTGGCTCTGCACAGGGTGGTGAAATATTTACAGCCCACTCCCCTTTGAAGTGTGCTGCGCTCCCAGCCCCGTCTCCGCAGCTCCTCGGGGCACTGAGCTCGGTCCCACTGTGCCAATCCCATGGGATAAACCAGGGCACATCCCACTGAGCCCCCTGGCCCTGCTCCTGCCCTCCCGTGCTGCTCCCTGGCAGGGAAGGAAAAGGATGCCAAAGGGGCATCTCCCATCCTTGGAGTGCTGTGCCTGTCCTCACAGACAGACATCCCTGCGGTGTCCATGGCTTGGCATGCTGTGGCTGCTCTCATCCCACGGAGTCAGGGATCAGCACTGGGCTCTGCAGGGAGCTGGGAAAGGCCCAGCAGCACGGGGTAACTCTGCCCTGCTCCAGCAGCACGGGGTAACTCTGCTCTGCTCCAGCAGCACGGGGTAACTCTGCCCTGCTCCAGCAGCANTCCTCACAGACAGACATCCCTGCGGTGTCCATGGCTTGGCATGCTGTGGCTGCTCTCATCCCACGTAGCTATGCCCTAGCCCAGCGGCACGGGGTAACTCGGCTCTGCTCCAGCAGCACGGGGTAACTCTGCCCTGCTCCAGCAGCACGGGGTAACTCTGCTCTGCTCCAGCAGCACGGGGTAACTCTGCCCTGCTCCAGCAGCATGGGGTAACTCTGCCCTGCTCCAGCAGCACGGGGTAACTCTGCTCTGCTCCAGCAGCACGGGGTAACTCTGCTCTGCTCCAGCAGCAAGGCAACACAATGGGAAATGGGAACTCCCTGTGGGACACGGAGCTGGAAACCCAGACAGCGCTGGGCGGTGAGTGTGGCACTGCTCCCTGCCCTGCCTGTGCCCCGCTGGCTGCTGGCTGTGCCATGTGGCACTGGCTGTGCTGGTCCCGGGGGTGCCATGAAGGTACCAGGATTGTCCCCAGCACTGCCAGCCACCCTGAGCACAGGGTCTGGGGTGTGCCGGGAATGCTGTCCCTGGTGTGTGGCTGTGCCCAGTGTCGGGCTGTGGGATGGACTGGGAGCCCCACAGAGGGAAATCACGGAGTAGTTTAGGCTGGAAAAGTCCTCTAAGATCATTGAGTCCAACACCAAGTCATGCCTCTGAAATCCTTCATCTTCCCTCTCTCCCAGGGTGATTTTGGTGAGCCTGGGAGATCTCTGTGGGGTCTCCCCTCTCTCCTCCTGGCAATGGCCCTGCAGAGCCACCAAGCACACTCCAACACCCTGGGCATGGCGTGCTCCAGCCTGTTGTGGCTTTGGCTCTGCTTTGGCGCAGGCACCTTTGGGGTTGGCAGCTGTGTCCCCAAGGTCCCTTCAGCTCCAGCGCCCTGACAGGGGTAGGGCTGCTGAAACACCGACTCCCTCTTCAGCAAAGAGGAAAATTGGACTCTCTGGGAAGCTGGATTTGGCAGATGCAGGTGCCTCCCCACCTGCCTCCTGGGGTCTCTGCCTCACCTTCTCTGGGGTCAGGTGCTGGCCCCAAACACGAGACCCAGTCCTTTCCACCGTGGGAGCCTCAGTGATGTCTTTCACACCTGGTGGGATCTGCCCTGCCCTCAGATCAGGTCAGAAATCACCACTGGAGACCCCCCCAACCACTGGGGGTGCACTGGCTGTAACTGGGGCATGGCCACAGGTGGCCATGGATTTGCCAACCCACTGGAAGGGGCTCTTCCACACCCCACCCTCCAGCCTAAGAGTGTAGATTTTGGGAGGGCTCTCCCTGGGGTGCCAGAGAGAGCCTGCCAGCCCTGATGCCCACCTGGGGTGGGAAGGACATCCCATGCAGGGTCAGGCACAGAGCGGGATCGCTGCTAATTGCAGTGCAGTGGCCTGGGAGAGGAGCAGAGCAGAATTCCCGGATTTCTGGGTTGGCGGCAATAAAGCCTCGCATCGCTGCAAAGGGAATTCAGCCGCCTCCGAAACAAGGTTAAATAAACAGCTCGTGGGAGCTCTCGGGAATCCCACGGCACAAATACACACACACAAACACACAGGCACACACACAGGACATGGGTGGCACTGCCTGGTGACAGGGTGGTGTGACGTGGTGCCACACACACACACAGACACACACACACATGCACACACACACACACACGGCACTGCCTGGCCCATGCTTCTGTGACATGGTGGCACACACACATGCATGGGTGGCATTTCCTGGGTGTCCCCACACGCCGTGACACCCCTGTCACACCAGCACCCTGGGAGGGTGACAGGTCCCCCAGACCCCCCTGCCCAGATAAGGCAGCCCCAGCCCAGCTGTCACCCCTTTGGAGGCAAGCAGTGACACTGCCATGAGGACTGGCAGAGGATGGAGATGCTATGGAATGACTGACGAGCATCTGAGCACGCCCTGCCAGCCGCGTGCGGGGCGTGACATCAGGGATGTGGAGTTGGAGCTGTTCCACTCCAGACCAGACACCGGCTGTGTCCTGGGGACACAGAGCAGAGCAGTGGCAGGACACAGGACATGGCAGTGGCAGCTCCTGGCTCTGGAGCTGCTTTGCTGCAGGTCTGGACATCCCCAGGGATGGGGTGGGGACAGCCATGGTGCTGTCCCGTCCATACGGGGATGGAGCATGGGGACAGGGAGGGATACACCAGGAACTGTGTCCCTACTGCAAACCATCGGCTGCTCAACCCTGCCTGGAGATCTGCAGCGCTGCTGAGGCTGCAGCAGCAGGATTTGGGGGAAAAAGAGAATTGCCTGCCTGGTGCAGGGGCTTACAGGGCACCCCAGCCCTGGATTAAAATCCCCCCCGTGCCAGCTCCGGCCAGCCCCCAGCCCCGGCAGTGGGACACCTGCTGTAAGCAGGACCTGCAACACCCACGGGAGCATTCCCAATGGGAGCAAAGGTACCCTGGGGGCTGCCAGCTGAGCAGGAGGGTGAGGGCCAGGGGGCCAGGCTGGTGCAGCTTCACACCCGCGGAGTGCTGGGGCGGGCAGGAGGAGGGCGAGCGCCCCAAGCCCAACAAACCTCTCCATGAGCTGTGCAGGGAGAGCTTTCCCTGCAGGCTGGGAGCGCTGGCACATTTTTAGACGTTTTGTTCTCCCTGTAAATCCGTCTCTGGGAGCGAGCGCGGTCAATTGATTTTGTGCTGTGCTGTGCTGTGCTGGCAGCACCTCTTCGTGCTGCCTGAGCAGGGACCCTGCACCCAACGCTGGGTCTGGAGCACCCACCGGCACCCAGGGAGGTGGCAGGCAGGGGACAGGGAGTGAGGGATGTTGGCGCTGTCTCCTGGACAGGCTGGCAAAGTGGGATGGGTGGAGGATAGGGGAGAGAAGGGTGGGAAGGGGGAATATGTGGGAATGGAGGTGTGGATTTGGGCAGCACACAAATCTGCAGCTGAGATCGCCGGCACATCGCAGAGATTTCTACGGCACCCCGAATCCACCACAGGAGCCAGGCAGCATCCCAGCAGAGAAGGGACCAGGAATGCCAGGAGCACCGAGCTGAAACTGGGATCAGTTGGTGGAAGCCGGCGGCTGGGCAGGATGGGATTGCAGGACAGGCACCGCAGGTGACACATCCGGGCGGGACGAGGATGCTGCTGTCCCTCATCCAGCGCCACCACCCAGCTGAGCACCCCCCTCCCGGTGTGTGACGGTCCGGAGAGTGACCCCGCGGTGCCACTGCCGCCGCCCCAAAGGCCGTGAGGACAGCGGCGGCTCGGCGGGGCCGCGGCGGGGCTGCCGGAGAGCCGTTCCCCCGTAATTGCGGAGTGTTTGCAGCGCTGCCGCTTTGCCATGGCAACGCCTGCCTGGCGCGCCGGCAGCCTCGCAGCACAGATTGTTCCGAAAGGTCACCGCCGAGCGGCGGTGGGCTCGGCACGGCGCGGCCGGCGCTGCTCCATATTTATGAACGGGGAGAGGGACGGGAATCACAGCCCCTTCTCCGGAATTGATGCCACCAGGGCAAGGTGCCAGCCCGGGGACGAGCCCTCCGGGACGCACGAGGGTGGCTGAGTTGCTGCGGGGAAACTGCGGACTGGGCACGGCGGTGGGACACGGCTCTGTGGGGCAGCCCATGGTGTGCGGCAGCGTGTGGGACCACGGGGTAGCACGGGATGTGGGACAGCCACAGGCAGCACCAACCTCAGCCCCACGCTCCCGGCTTCTGGTGTGCTGGGAATGAAAGATGACCCGGAGCAGCAGTGTCTGGGTGGGTGGCAGTGCCACTGTCGCCCCTGTTCCCCCAGGGACAGGGTCACTCCCTCCCTGTCCCTGGTGGAGCCCTGGCTGCCACCACAACCAGGGATGGAGCAGAATTCCTGCGCCCGCTCCTATCCCAGCGCTGCCAACACAAGCTTGGGAGGGATGCATCCCAAACGGAGGTGCCATCCAGTTTGGGGAGCTCAGCACGAATCCTGCCAGCCCAGCACCAACTGCAGTGGTGCCCACCTCGGGGAGAGGGCACAGAGAAGGAGCCTCCTCACTGCCAAGGTCCTCACAGTCCCTTTTCCAGGACCCCTTCTGTGCCCCCCACAGCCTCCCAGCACCCGGGGGGAGCCATCGGGGTTAAATATTCAGGAGCACTCGCTGTGCACATTTTGTAAAGATCAAGCGGCTCCCAGGCCCGGCAGTTCCCTTCCCCTGCTGCCGGGGATGCGCCTTAATGAGTTTGCAGAATGATACATTTTTAAAGTCATTATTTCCGGCCATGTTCAAAGTTCCAGCATTTCCTCTGCTCCAGTTGCTCCGGCGGCTGCCCCGCTGTGCCCCACCCCGGGGACCTGCGCCAGCCTGGGGGACACGGAGGGGGGCACCGCACAGGGATGGGGCACTGGGGGAGGGACACGGGGGATGTGGGGATGGAGCAAGGAGGGGTCCCCCTGGGGACCCCCAACCCATCTCCTCCCTGTGCTGCTGCAGGGGGTGCCTGGGGACACCGATCCCTGCCCTGACTGGGGACATGGGGACATGGGTCCCTGCTCTGCCTCAAGACAGCAGGAATATTGATCCCTGTCCTTCCTGGGGACATGGGGACATGGATCCCTGCCCTGCCTGGGAACATGGGGGCACGGGGATATTGATCCCTGTCCTTCCCGGGGCATGGGGACACCGTTCCCTGTCTATCCTAGCTCTTGGGGACACTGATCCCTGCCCTACCTTGGGTCACAAAGACACTGATCCCTGCCCTGTGTGGTGAAAATTGGGATATCGATCTCTGTCCTTCCTGGGGCCATGGGAGCGCTGATCCCTGCCCTGCCTGGGAACATGGGGGCACGGGAATATTGATCCCTGTCCTTCCTGGGTCTCAGGGACACTGATCTCTGTCCTTTCTGGGGCCATGGGACACTGATCCCTGTCCTTCCTGGGGCAATGGGACACTGATCTCTGTCCTTCCTGGGGCAATGGGACACTGATCTCTGCCCTGTTTTGGGGCATGGTGAGACTGACCCTTTCCCTGCTGTGGGATATTGGAGCACTGATCCCTTCCCTGCCTGGCGACATGGGGACACCGATCCCTCTCCTTCCTGGGGCTATGGGGACACGGATCCCTCTCCTTCCTGGGGCTATGGGGACACTGATCCCTTTCCCTGCCCGGGGACATGGGGACACTGATCCCTCTTCTTCCTGGGGCCATGGGGACACGGATCTCTGCTCTGCCCGGGGACATGGGGACACCGATCCCTCTCCTTTCTGGGGACATGGGGACACCAATCCCTCTCCTTCCTGGGGCTATGGGGCACTGATCCCTGCTCTGCCCGGGGCCATGGGGACACCGATCCCTGCCGTATCTCACAGCAATGGGGAGGGGATATTGATCTCTGTCCTTCTGGGGGCCAGGGCATCACTGATCCCTGGCCTGCCTGAGGGTATGGACGCATGGATCCTTGCCCTGCCTGGGGCTATGAGGACATGGAATCCTCACGGCAATGCGGATATTGATCCCTGTCCTTCCTGGGGTCCCAGGGATGCTGATCCCTGCCCCACCTTAGTCCATCGGGCCACTGGTCGCTGCCCTGCCCGGGGCCATGGGAAGATGCCGATCCCTTCCTTGCGGCGGGCACAGCACAGGCAGTGCAGCACAGCACAGGCAGTGCAGCACGGCACAGGCAGTGCAGCACGGCTCCCTTGGCAGGCTGTGCAGGCAGGTGCAGGGCCAGGGGCCCAGCACTCCCCCAGAGCCCCCAGCAGCGGCCCCCCGGTAATTGTGGGTCTGCCTGCACTTAATCACAGCCTTGGGAGCAGCCAGAGGGAGCAGCAGCTGGGAGGTGCCATGGAAACCGCCCCAGAGCTGCACCCGGGCTGGGCAAGGGGCTCCTGGGATCCACCAGCTGCTTCCTGCATCCCTTCCCTCCGCACCACCCGGCTTTCCCAGCACAGCGTCCCTGCTCCCAGCCCCTCTCCCCTCTCCAGTGTCCCCTCTCTCCCCCTGCCCACCCCCAGCTTCCTGCTTAGGAACACACAGGATTTTTTCAGGTTTGAAGAGATATTTCAGCTCTGAGAGTGCTGAAATCTGAGGCACTGAGGCTTTGGTGCAGGAGCTGGGGATGAGACTCGGCATAGAAATCTGGGGACAGGTGATGCCACCCCTGATGTCCCGATGTGCTGCCCTTCTGTGCCACCTGCATGTGTCCCAAACCTGTCCCAAATCCATCCCAAACCTGTCCCAAATCCTTCCCCCAGATTTTAGCAGCTGCCCCTTGGCCATGAGCTTTGTGCTGGCTCTGCCTGTCAACTTCAGGACCTTCACCCCAGGAGAATTCCAGGGCACCAGCCCCCCATGGGCCACCCTGGGTGCTGGGTGCCCACTGCCTCCTGCAGAGCCACCCCTGTGCTGAGGGGCAGGATGTACCTGGGGGAGGTACCCAGTTCTCATCCGTGCCACAGGAACCCCACGGGGATGAAGTGCTGGAAATGGGGATCAGGGGCCTGCTTGAAGCTGCACGGAGGGCAGAGAATTCCAGGCATTGCCACCCTCTCCCCCCACACTGCCCGCCTTGGCCAGTGAAGGGATCCCAGGAAGGGGGAACTAACCAGCACGTGCTTTTAGGGATATTTCTCAGCTTTTAAGGACATTTCTCAGCTTCTCCAAGTTCTTGGAAGCTGCTGGATCCATAGTCTTCACCTCATGAAGTCTGGCAGCTTTGGAAGAGGTTACTGCGGGCATGAGGGTCTTTTTAGGCAGCTCACCCAGCCCAGGGAGGGGACTTGGGGGCCTCCTCACCCTCTGCAACCCCACACAGGGTGTCCCCACGTGTGGCATTGAGGTGGGAGCACGAGAATCACCTGGGAGGTGCCACCCAACTCAGAGCCCCACGGGCAGCCTGACCCCGTGGGCTGTGTCTGTCCGGTGGTGTGACCTGGGGGACAGCAGGGGGACACACGCGGCTCATGGCAGGCTGTGGGACCAGACCCTGGCACAGCCAGAGGGACAGTGGCCTGGAAGGGCAGGGGGTGAGACAGAGAACACCTCAGGGTGGTGGTGCCCTGGAAGGGTGAGGGTGAGACAGAGAATGCATCAGGGGTTGTGGTGCGCGGGGTGGGCAGGGGGTGAGATAGAGAATACCTCAGGGTGGTGATGCTCTGGAAGGGTTGGGGGTGAGACAGAGAATATCTCAGGGTGGTGGTGCCCTGGAAGGGTTGGGGGTGAGACAGAGAATATCTAGGGGTGGTGGTGCCCTGGAAGGATGAGGGGTGAGACAGAGAATCCCTCAGGGTGGTGGTGCCCTGGGAGGGTGGGGGGTGAGACAGAGAATAGCTCAGGGTGGTGATGCCCTGGAAGGGTGAAGGGTGAGACAGAGAATATCTCGGGGGTGGTGGTGCCATGGAAGGGTTAGGGTGAGACAGAGAATACCTCAGGGGGGGGGTGCCCTGGGAGGGTTGAGGGTGAGAGAGAGAATATCTCAGGGTGCGGATGCCCTGGAAGGGTTGGGGATGAGACAGAGAATACCTCAGGGGGGGGGTGCCCTGGGAGGGTTGAGGGTGAGAGAGAGAATATCTCAGGGTGCGGATGCCCTGGAAGGGTTGGGGATGAGACAGAGAATACCTCAGGGGGGGGGTGCCCTGGGAGGGTTGAGGGTGAGAGAGAGAATATCTCAGGGTGCGGATGCCCTGGAAGGGTTGGGGATGAGACAGAGAATACCTCAGGGGGGGGGTGCCCTGGGAGGGTTGAGGGTGAGAGAGAGAATATCTCAGGGTGCTGATGCCCTGGAAGGGTTGGGGATGAGACAGAGAATACCTCAGGGGTGGTGGTGCCCTGGAAGGGTTAGGGTGAGACAGAGAATACCTCAGGGTGGTGGTGCCCTGGGAGNGCCAGAGGGACAGTGGCCTGGAAGGGCAGGGGGTGAGACAGAGAACACCTCAGGGTGGTGGTGCCCTGGAAGGGTGAGGGTGAGACAGAGAATATCTAGGGGTGGTGGTGCCCTGGACGGGTTAAGTTGAGGCAGAGAATACCTCAGGGGTTGTGGTGCTCTGGAAGGGTTGGGGGTGAGATAGAGAATATGTCAGGGTGGTGGTGCCCTGGGAGGGTTAGGGTGAGACGGAGAATAGCTCAGAGGTGGTGGTGCTCTGCAAGGGTGGGGGGTGAGACAGAGAATACCTCGGGGGTTGTGGTGCCCTGGAAGGGTGAGGGGTGGCAGGGCCTGCTTGGGGTTCCCCCCCGGCTGCTCAACACCCCAGGAGGTGCCTGGGCTCCGTTACCCATTCAAAACCTGGGCGGAAACGCCAGCACTGGTGGAGACTGGGGAAGGCTGCGGAGGGATTTTGGGATGCATTCCTGCTGACAGCATCCCATCGCTGCCTGCGGACACCAATGGACACCTCGGCGTGACTCCACAGGGGTCGAGGCCATCAGGTGGGGGCTCCCTTTTCCCACAAATCAGGGTCCCTGTGCTGGCTCTGTCGGGACACCCGGGCTGGGGACACCTCGAGGGCTCTGCAGCTGCCTCGAGATGGAGAGATAACGGCGGCGCCTCCAGGCCCTCGGTAAATTATCTCACCTCGATGTTCATTAATCAACAATTCTTATGTAAACAGACACATCCCAAGCCTCTGCTTCCCGTCACCTTGGCAACAGCACAGAGCCGACCCTGGCTCGGGATGTGCTCTGGACTCCCACCTGGGCCACAGCCCTGCCTCAAACTTTTTGCCTGTTCCCTTTTCCTCCCACAAGGAGCCTCCAGGCCCCCGGACCTTCCCATCATCGGATCCTGGGCCTCCCCTCACTGAATCCTGGATCTCCCTATGGTGGGATCATGGACCTCCCCCCTCACTGGATCCTGAACTTTTTGATTGTTGGATCCTCGACCTTCCTATCATTGGATCCTGGACCTTCCTCTCATTGGATCCTGGACTTCCCCATCATTAAATCCTGGAGCTCCCCATCATTAGATACTGGAGGTCTCCATTGCTGGATCCTGGATCTCCCAGCCGTGGGATCCCAGACCACTTCAGCACTGGATTCTGAACCTCCCAATCTCCAGCAACTGGAGCAGGGAAGCAGCAGCCTGGCTGCCACCACATGCATGGCCAGGACCTGGAGAACACATCCCCCAGGGATGAGTGCTGGATACAGGAATGTGCCAATGCCCCAAAGCCACAGCCAGACTCCCACGGTGGGTGGGCAGTGACCATGGGCTGCATCCCTGAACCCCTCCCCAGCCATCCATCCCCTCTCCCTGCTTATTCCTGTCGGGATGGTCTCTCTGGGATGCCCTCACAGTGGATATCCTGTCCTGCTGAGTCCATCAGGACCCTCTCAGGACAAAACCAAGTTGCTGAGCTCTCTCAGGATCCAGCAGGAGCTGCCAGAGGAGCAGGGCACTGCTGCCTCCCGGGGCTGTTCCCCAGCAGGACAGCTCCGGCATGGAATAGAAAAGCCCTGCGTGGGAGCTGATAGAAGCCAGAGGAGCCCAAGTCATTTAAGGTTGAAAAGAAATGTTAAAGACAGCAGGAAAAGCAAACATTAGTGGTAGCCATGCGGCTGAGGGGAATAGGAAGGGCTTTTACAAATATATCAAGGGGAAAAGGAAATACTGGAGAGTCAAGACAAAGTAGGCCCATTAATAAATGAGGAAGGATATTAAATTAATGATGATTCTCAAATGGCTGAATTAGTGAACTACTTATTGAGAGCTGCCTTTAACAAGAACAACAAGGCAAAGCGGCTGAGACAATCAGAAAGCAGCCAAGGATGCTGGAATTGTCCTACATGGAGCAAGGGGAAGGGGACAGCTGAGCTATGAGCCCCGGGACACCCCATCCATCTCTTCCCTGGCAGGAGCACAGGGAATGAGTGTCTGGAGCAGCTGATGCTTGGCTGAAGGCCCAGAGTGAATAAGGGGTCTGGAGGGACCCTGGCTCCTGCCTTGGGGTGGGATGGGACCCTGGCAGAGCTGGGAGACTCCCAGGAGCCGTGAGTGCAGCCCTTGCTGTGTGGATGCAGGCTTGGGAACTGCCAGGGAACAGCCCCTGCGGAGCCTGCACTGAAACGAGGAGCAGGAAGGGGCTCAGGTTGCTGGGCCAGAGCCCTCCTGGTTCATTTGAGTTTTTCCTCGGAAAATCAGCCCCTCCGAGCTGTCCTGCCACTGTTTATCCTCCTTTTCGTTTGCACTGGATCAACCAGTGGCTGCCGAGCCGGAGGCTGCTCCTGTGCCCACAGGAAAAGCTCTGGGAAGGAAACTTTCTGTCCTTCCAGAAAGAGAGAAATCCCCCAAGCCCCTCAGCAGCTGCTGGCTGGAATGGGGTGGTTGGACCCCCGGGATCAAATCAGGGCAGGATTGATCCTTGCTCATGCATCCCCTGGGCACCATGGATTGATTCCCTGGGCTTGAGGGATGGCAGGAACAGCGTCCCACATGTGGGACCCGTGTGATGCATGTCCCAAACAGGGGAAAAGCGTTTGGTGCCCATGTGGAGATCCTTTGTTGGATCCTGCAGGGTG
>VZTX01012301.1:4905-61251 GCA_013400915.1 Pardalotus punctatus
CTCCCATCTCCCATCTCCCATCTCCCAGCTCACACCCACTGCACGGCCACCCAGTGCGGGCTCTGCTGGTGCTGCCTGACCAAAGGTGGCCATGCTCAGGCAAACCCCTTGTGGATGTACTGCCCTGAGAACTTTCTCATGAATTCTGTGAGAAACATAAAGATAAGCTGAATTCTTCTGACTCTTTCTAATCTATGTTTTGGAACTGAGCGCTGTACAGGCTTCAACCAATCACCTTGGTGGGTGGGTAAATCCTACCCAATCACAATTAGTCATATAGCATGTATAAAAGGGGTTACTCATAACAATAAATTTCTTCTTCGCTCCCTGTCATTCTCCGTGTGCTCTACACCGCTATTACTCCCACCACAGCGACAGCCCCTCCTGCCAGCGAAGAGGAAGGGGCAGCAGCCTCTGGCACACGAGCACTGAGGAGCACCTGCATCTGTAGCATCTTCTGTCTGCTCAGCAGAACCTGCAGAGGGGCATCTGCCCAGGGCCTCACTGCACCTCCTGAGTGAAGCCAGCGGCTCCACACAGAGGAATTCAGGGCATTAGCTGATGTGCTCTCAGCTCACACCCTGGTTTACTTGCTACTAATTGTTTACATGAGCTTTTCATTTCTGTTTTCTTCCCTCTTTCCCTAGAGCAGCAGATTTACTATCAGTATTTCAGGCAGTGCAGCATCTCCTGAATAAAAGGAACATACAGCAGTCCCCCTGGAAACCCCAGATGAGTGGCCACTATTCTGCTGTTCATTGCAGCAACACATTCCAGACTTTGAGCCAGCAGAGATACTTCAAAGAAAACAGAGCTGAGCAGGCCTGTTGGACTCAGTCAATAAATGTACAGCAGGTTTGTCATTTCACAGAGCTGCGTCTCCTGTTATGTCCCAGACTCTTCGGGAGACTTGCAATACCAAATCCCAGGCTAATATATGTAGGTCTGACTCTCCTCTGGTTTACATCACCTGCAAGTCTAAAAAATATTCAATCCCAAAATGTTAAACTCTGGGGATCACACAGGGTAATTCAGGTTGGAGGGCAGCCCAGGAAATCGCCATGTGCTATGTGCTGCTCAAAGTTGTGCCAGCCTGAGGTCAGACCAGGTGGCTCACAGCTTTGTCCAGTCAGGTTCTAAAAGATTCCAAGAATGGAAACTTCACAGCCCTTCTGGCAGCCTGCTCCACTGCTCGAGAGTCATCCTGGGGAAAACAGTTTTCCTTACACTCCATATGAATCTCTCTTGTACAGTTTGTCTGCTGTCTCTGATCCTTCCACCACGCTCAGCCACTGAAGAGTCTGGCTGTGCCTTTCGGAGCCTTTACTGTTACAAGGCTTCTTCTTCCCAGACAAGGAGTTTGTATTGATCCTTATTGAATTCCATATGGCTCCTGCTGGCTTTCAGCCTATCAAGGTCCCTCTGAATGGCGGATCTGCCCTCAAGCTACAGACAGACAGCACCTGGAAATTGGTGTCATCTAAAACTCGATAAAAGTGTGCTCCACCACCGCCTCCAGGTCACTGGTAAAGGTCACAAACAGGACAGGTCCCAGGACAGATGTTGGACTACTGCACTCAGTTCATGCCTAACAGTGTGCCTGGGATCAATGAGCTCAATCATCCAGGCCTTTTATCTATTGAGTTCTCTGGCCATCCAGAGTGAAATGTCCTGCACTAGACCCAGAACTGTCTAGGAGGCTGATGAAAGCCTTGCTGAAGTCAAGCTAAATGTCAGGGAGGTTTCTCACCCACCCACACATGCTGCTGATTCATCCCCGAAGGCAATCGGGTCAGACTGGTCACTCAGTCTGTGCTGACTGCTCCTGACCACCTTCTCCTTGTGTCCACAGGTGTGTCCCAGGACAAACCTGATGCACAGACTGTGGAAAATGCACATATCACTGGAAATTCCCATTCAACACCAAGCGTGGGTTGGCTGGTGCCAGAGAGAGCACTCTCCTGGCTGAGCAGGACCTTCCATCTAATACAGCTCAGCCATAAGGTGGGATGAAACACTTCCTCCAGAGAACCAGACTTGGAAATAATTCAGATTTAACACCAAAAAGCTTAGTAGTTTTAGGCAATGAATGCATTTAATCAACTGCTTCAAGAAGAGACATAGAAAATAATTTTTTTTTAAATCTTTCTACCCTAGAAATTGCTGTTTCTTATACAACATCCGAGATTTTGATGTATACTGCAGCTGGTTTGTAGTGCTGTATAATTTTTAAAACAGATGGGGCTTGTTTAGTTCCAAAGCTCTGGAGTATACTGGTTTTAAACACAAATCTGGAAAATTTCCACCTAATTTGTGCTGCAAATTTAGCCTGATTTCACAGCAGCTGGACATGTTTCCCTAACTCATGTGCTCTCTGAACATGGCCTGTACCTGCACATGCACATTGATCTTCAAGACAGATACAGAACCACGGAATGCAAATGTTTTCTCAGTGTACATGTGGGACAACATTACTACTTTCGTGAGATTTTACTTAGGTTTTTAAGGCAGGCATCGCATTAAGGATTCACATTCACTCCTTTATCTATGCAGCACATGGCACACTTGTGAAACTGTTGTAGAATTTTCTGAGAATTTACTTTCTTATTTTAAACAAGACAATTTTTTACATTCCTTTAACATTATAACCAAGTGCCTTTGTACCATCTGTCGAATTACTCACATGGAGCCATAAAAACATTGTAAGATAAGCTAATCGACTTTTTATATGCTGGTGAATGCCACAATTTAAAATATTACTAATCTAGATTTGACATGGCTACTAATCAGTGCTGAGGACAAATCAGTATTTTCTCTTTCCAATGATATACAGCACTGCAACATTTCAAAAAAATACAGCATATAAGTTACCAGCCTAACACTGAATCTTACAAGCCATGAAGGTTTGGAACATGACATTGCATTGTTCAGATGTGGGAGAGCCTGCAGAGCCAAAGCCACAACATTTTAAATGCGATATATTTGTCAGCCTAGAAGTGCAGGGGATATATGTGGCTATATATTTTTTTAAATTGCTTCCCTTCTCTTGAAAGGAAAGAAAGATTGTTAAGTTTTATTGTGGCACAGAGGGAATCACATCAGCTCTGAGAGGAAATAACACTGCAATCAAAGAGCCTTCAAGAGTGCATCAAGGATCCAGCAAGGTGCTCTGAGATGAATCCTCGCCTTCCCTCCGTGGATCAGGGCAGGTTGAGCTCTGGTGCTCTGGAGGAGTCAGAGACACCACGAGGGGAGCGAGGAAAACAAGGCTCCTCACATTTCAACACCTTGAATTCAGTTTGCCTAAGGAGCCACAAAACATTCTGAAAGCTGAAGTAATGATAGCTACAGCTGGCATTATCCTCTTCTAATACCTGAGTACAGCACTTAATGTCACAGCCTGAAAGACAAATGTCACATAGACAATGGGACAAGAAAACAAAAAAAAGTGGCTTCATTTTAGTGGTTTAAGAGGAAAGTGCACATAATATATAATTTCTATCTTTTATCACAGAATTGTATCAGCAGTGCCTGGTCATTTTTAGACTTAGAGAACAGGTAAGGCCAAGGGTGCTCCTAAAAGCCAAAAAAGCAGGAGAGGTCCTGCCAGGAGCAACACCTCCTCTGCTTTGGAAAGTTGTCCCTCTACTTTCCTGTGCATCAAGATGGCTTTTATGAAGTGGGTAGCCCAGAACTGCAGAGTTTCACTTATTTTGAATGCACCTTTTCAGTCCTTTGTCCTTTTTGGGACTTCTGTAACAAGTTATTAAAAATGTTTTTTGGAGTACCGTGCTGGCTGTACATTCTCAGGTATTCAGAAGCACTGCAGATCTGCCAGTAACACAGGGCAAGCACCACAGATGCTCTTAGAACTGCAAACTCTACAGACACACAGGAAACATATATGTGCACCCAGACACGTGATAAAGTGCATGTCCCACCTGTCTCTGGCTACTCCACAAGCCCTGCAGGTAACTCTCCCAGTCTCTGTTCTAACATTCAGAAGAACGCAGAGATTTTCCAACAATACCATAAATAATACAGCCCTCCAAGCAAGAACAGAATTTCTAGTTTTCTGTACACTCTGTGCAAGGTCTCCATTAACAGCTCCTCAGGTGCCTCTCTCCTGTCCCTGGGTAACTCAGCTGTGCTCCGACCTCAGCAGCCTGTGGGAGGGATAGATGTAGACACTGCAGATGGAAATGGCAGCTAAGTAAAGCACTTTACTTCCAAACCTACCTCACTGCACAGGAAACTCCTGCGTAGACAATTCTTAGTCATCATTGTTTAAACCCAAGTCAAGGATTTTCATACACTTCCTCCTCGCTCTGTCACACACACCTTCCTTCAAAGCCCCAGACAACATTCACAGATGTGGCACGTAGTTACACAATTGTAGTCACACAATTGCTAAATAGTCTAAATAATGTTTCAAAGATTTTTCAGAGCTCATTCTGATGTCAAGACTCCAAGGACAGGAGACTGGTGGTCAGTAAGGTAAACCAGGGATGGGAAGGAGGATAAAGCTGGTATTTTGAGCAAGCTGCAGGGCTGGCACAGGAACCACAGCAGTGTGAGAGGTACATGAGTCAACAGGTAATGGTCCCTAACCCCTGGCTCTTTTATCTGTCATCCCGTGAGAGCCAGGAACTGCAACATGCTGCCTCCCCAAGGGCAAGGTGCTGCAGTGAGCTGGATCAGCAGCATGTCGACTTTTGATTGGAAACATCTCCCATTTGTACCAGGTTTCTGCTAACACGCTTAGTGTCCAATTTGCAAAAATATATGTGCATACTTAAACACTATCTTTGACAGGCTGCCAGCTCTTGTGCTGAGGAATGCAATCCAGAAATCCAGAGTTGCTAGGCTCTGCGTGGCTTGCTCTCTCTCTCTCTCTCAAAGAGCATTTCTCTTCAGAATAGAAGGTTTCTACCGAAACTGAATCTGTTGTGGAAACCTGCTTTTGCTCCTAAGGGTGCTGCTTTTCAGAGAGCCACAGCCCTGACCTGTGTGTGAGCAGCTCACACCCTGCAGCCATATGGGCCCCATATCCAAGGGGTGCAGAGGCTGCTGCCCTGGAGGAGGGACGTGCAGTTGCACTGTTTTAGAATCTTCCTTTCTTTCTCATGGCAATATAGATAAACTGTACTCCTTGTACTTTCTTAATCTCTGTGTTTTGAGTTAGATGTTGTATAAGCCGTGACCAATGGTCTTAGGAGGTGGATTCCCTCCTGACCAATAGTTGCTAGGTTATTAGTGCACATATAAAGAAGTTTTTGTAAATAAACTTGTTTCTTCTTTGCCATCTTGGGTCCTGTCTGCCTGACTTCCCTGCCAGCTTCCACAAATCCCATGAATAACTGAAATCCAGCCAACAGGGACCTGCCTGTTTCTCGGTCCCTTTAAAAGCCCTGAGCCCTGGGGCTGTGTGTGCCAAAGGATGTGCCTGTGCTATTTGAGCTATGAGAGAAATCCCAGCAGCTCAACCATGGGTGTGTTTTCTTTGTGTTAGGGTGCTGACCCTGGGCTGGGGCATGGAAACCAGGCTTACACTAGACAGGATGTGTAATAAGCCAGATGAACATTGAGTAAACAGGGACAGGTTGTAAAGACCTCCCTCATTTGTTATTAAGAGACCTCCCATGCTCTGTACATTAAAGAGAGATGAGATTTTCCATTGTTTGAAACCAGTCATAAAGATGCTCCTCCGCCCTAAATCTCTGCCTGTTACCAATACACCACAAACTTCTGTTTTCAGGCTTGAAATGGCATGAGTTCTGCATACCTTTGCACTCCTGTGCTCCAGGGGGAACCTGAGAATTGTGTCCTCACAGGAGTTTCAGCCCAGGTTTGAAGACCTGTGATATTCAAATGGATGAGAGAGGCTTCAGAGAAGCGTCTGAACTTTGGGCTACTCTGAACTGCACTCAGATGTCAGCCCCTAAGGAGTCCACCCATCATTTTTAGAACCTTATTAACTAGAACTTAAGGGAGATAGCTATAGATTTTATTCAGCAGGGACATTCTGCCATGTGGAGCAACGCTCTCTGCATTCATTCCCCTTTTTGCAATGTTTCAGTATTGCGCATTATTTAGGCATCAGATCTGAACACAAATAATTGTACAATAAAAAGCAGCGGCTCAACAGGTTATTGCCACAATAATTCCTAGATCCCACAGTGTGCAGAGTTAGCTTGGTTGCTTACCCCAGAGATGGAGGTAGTCCCACTCCTAATCACTGATTTATCATCCCCAAGGCAGAAGTGCACATCACTCAGTCAGTGTCATTGAGACCATAAAGCATGCCCCAAACCGAAGGAGAGAGGGAAACCTCTGCTTACAGCTCTCAGCAAATCATTCACACACCTCTCTCTAACACTGCTTCTCCCATTCCTCAGTTTGCAATGAGAGGAAGAGCTCATGCAGGGAAGGTAGAGCCAGTGGAAGCTCTTCCATCCAGCCATACTCTGCTCTGTTTTCTCCTTCCGTGCCCTCTTCCATTTGACACTGTGTCCCACAGACAGAGGGATGGGGCATCATTTCCTAGTCTTCCTTATTAATTCTGACAGATTCATGAAACTAAACAGGAGAAAAGGAAGGAAACCATGATTCATTGATATAAACACGCACTACACCTACAAGTTTGTCACAATACAGGTGGGAGAACATGGACCCAGAACCCCGCAAAGAGACTGTGCTTCTAGAAGTTTGCAGAATTACAGAGCCTCACGAGCCTCCCGGATTCACAGAACAGGATGGAAAATCCCCTGTTTCTGCACTACATCTTCAGCCACAGTTACAGCAGATGAAAAGACAGCTGGAAAACTAGGAAATAACCTAACAGCCTATGGTTGCTTTTCTGTTGTTCATGGGATTTGTGGAAGCAGGTAGAGAGGTCAGGCAGACAGGCTCCAAGATGGTGAAGAAGAAGGTTTTATTTACAAGAAGTTCTTTTTATACACAGTAATAAACAATTGTCTATTGGCCAAAGACAATCCACCCCCAAAGACCTATTGGTTATGGCTTATACACCTCTAACACAAAACACAGAGATTAAGAAAGTACAGTTTATCTGTATTCTCCATGAGAGAGAAAGGAAAATCCTAAAACACTGCAACTACAACAGCCTTTCAGTGGAGTACAGGCACCTCACTCTCCTCTTCTGCTACAACATCAGAGTCTCTGCAGTTCACATTTAAAGACAAAGAAAAAACCGAACAAACAGGGAGATAGGACGGTGGCTGAAATGCAGGGCAAGCCTATGTGGTGCAGCATCTCTCCCTCTCTCCCTCTCTCTCCAGACACACTGCTGCACCCCCCAAGCCCCATGGAATTGCAGAGCCGTGCAAAGGAGAGGACTGAGGGGCACCATGTGCACAGGCAGCCCTGGCACGGCTGGAATCACCCTGCCCACTGTGGTTCCTGTTCATTTGACTTTTTAGTGCCTGTGCCTGCCCTTCCAGGAGCTCATTACAGCTCAGGGCGGCAGCAGCCGCTCTCCTGTCACATCTCATCGGGCACCAGAGGAGGCTGCCCTTTCATCTCTCTGCTTTTTTAAGCTAAGCTTTAGCACATCAGGGGGAACGTCTTTGAAATCCGTACTGATTCCCACTGGAAACGGTGCCAAGCGAAAGAATCATTTCCCACAGACGTTTTCTGTCCCCAGGGCCACAGGCAGGCTCAGCCCAGCCCTGTCCATGGTGTCATCTCGAAACAAAACAAGCCCAAACCCAGCTTGCCCTCTCTTCCAACAACATTTTCTGGGTCTGTCTGGAGCCAGAAAACTTTCCCACCCCAGCCCAGCTGAACCCATGGTGGTGGCAGAGGGCAGCAGCAGAGGTCCCAAGACAGCTCTGACAGTTTTTAAAGCTCATTTAGCCTCAGCTTTCACACTTTAGCCCAAATTCTGTGCCAGAGCCAGGCAGGAGAGGTTCATGGTTTGGTGCTTTGTGCTGGAGCATCCCTGGAGCGGGGCACAAATGGTGCCCTGGACACGAGGGCAGCTCTGGGCACTGCTCCTTCCTGGGACACGCCAGACCAGGGGCCGGAGCTCCCCCACACCCACCACCTTCACACTTTGTGTTTTGAAGCAGCAGGGGCAAGAAATATTTAGCTACAGACAGGAACCTTGCCTCATTATCTGTGTGGCCTTTTTGATGAATTATAAAGAGCTCCTGCTGCTTGCTAAGAATGTTCCAGATGCCACGCCACAGGCAGATATTTTTTGGTTTTTTAAGTGAAAGAAATATTTTTCCAGGGGTTTGCTGTAAATTATAGAATGAGCTTTGTGCACTGTGGGCTGGGTGCTCTTGCCAGCATGGAAACACTCGTACAACACTCATGCCAAGCATGTATTCCAGGACTTCTTTTAGGGAATACATGATCATTCTATCATATCTACATAGCCTCATAGTCAATTTTTTTGGTTTTTTCACGATTTTTAATTTCTTCTCAAAACATCCCTGTGAGACAAGATATTTTATGATTCCCTTTTTTTCCAAAGAGAAACATTAAGATTTTTATGGATCACAAAGAGATTTAGGTACTTAAGTAGAAAGTGGGACCTTAAATCCCACTGAAATGAACCCGAGATAAACCCTCAATAGGACAGAAATGCTTTAATACTTCACTAAATTTCTGCCTAAATGCTTTGCCCAATATCATGAAAGACTTCTGGGAAAAATCCCAGGAGTTCCACCCAGTGCTTACCCACAAGGGCAGCTCTGCCCACGTCATCCCTCTCCCATCTCGGGGGTCAGGACGAATGAACAGTGCTTTTTCAAACACCACCGAGAGTGTTTGATGTGGTGGGGCCTGAATTGACTCTTTCAGAGTCCCTGAACCTCTTCCATCCTCATAGAAAAACAAAAATCTTCAGATTTTTTATTTTAAATTCAGATCTAGTTACTGCTGAGCTCTGGAAGCTGCATGCACACACAGAAAGCTTTATGCCTTCCTGACTGGTGTCAGGCAGAAAGTAAATTATTTATGAAAGCACTCCATGCAACATTTTATTTTGGATTTAAAGGGGCAGGAGTGATGGGAAGGATAGTTAAAATGCATTCAAACCTGAGTCTTTTGGTTTTGTTCAGGAACCACTCCCTGCCATGGCTGGTTGCTCAGAAGCATAAACATGATCTCATCTCTATTTACATGAATAATCCCCTTCAATTCAATAGAGCTGCTCCTAGTTGCCACAGACTTATACAGGATAAGATTCAGGATTGGCCAAAAAACTTCTCTGTGCCAGTGCTTTGGGGATGAGTGGGTGTTTGCAAACACAAAACCACTTTTCCTCCCACTGTCTGATCCACTTGTAGCTTTTCATTTTCCATGCTCAAAGTTCCTCAATCCATTGTGTAAATTAGCAGCAGCCAGGCAGCCCCAAGCAGCCTTTGCTACATGAAGCAAAATTACCTGAAGTGCTGTACTGCTGCAGAAGGACTAAGACCCCAAATAATGGAGTAAAGCTTCCAGAAATATCCCAAAGTTTGCTAGGTGTCATATACAATCAAATATTTCTAGGTGATTGTGGCTTAGGACAAAGCCCATCACCTCAACCATCACCAAAGGTCTGACTTCCAAAAGTTCACTACAGACAGGATTTTGGAAAGGACAGGGCAGAAGTCATTCCTTGAGACAAAGGCCTCTGCCTGTCTGCTGCTTGCACATGCAGTAAGTCTGGCTGGAATTTCAGAGGGAATTTAAATGATAAAACACCTCAAGAACTTTTTAACATGTCAGGGTCAGGCTGCTGAAGCCAAGGCTGAACCTCACAAGACGTGAAGTTGTGCATGAGCTTGCCCAAGCGCCCCAGGAGAACACTCCAGGGACAGACTCCAGCCTGCCTCTCCCCATTGCCATGACAAACCTCTCTCTCAAACCTGGGTTTAGATCCTTAAACCAGGTGCCTTTGCAGGGTTTTCCCCACGTCCATGGGTAAGCAGCAGGACTGTGCTCACACTGGCTGCAGCCAGAGCTGCCCTCAGTTCTCGTGAGATTGCTGTGTCTGCAACAGCACCGTCCTGGAATTGTCCCAATCCAAAAATACCGCTAAAAAATAAGGAAAGAAAACAATTTGAACTGCCTGTCATTACACATTCTGCTACACACAGCAGGCTTTGCACTCCCACAGCAGCTGTGCAAGTGGGGCCCAGCCTGGGGATGCACTGGAAGGGATTCCCCTGGTCCCAGGCTCGGGGGTCCAAGACTGGCAGCACCTGGACCGTGGCTCCTGGGCTGGTGTCACCTGCAACCTTTGGACTGACCCCATCTTTGAATTATAAAACCCGGAGATCGTGACTTCCCACCTTGTTCAGGTGCATGAGTTTGTTTCCTGCAGCACAGCCTAGAATAATTCGAGTGTCCTGGAGAAAAACTAAGAGACTGGCACCTTCTTTGTGTCATGAGTGCCTACTTTCTTCTGTCTTGTGTGGTCATGCAGGCATTTACACTTTTGATAATTTAGGGCCGTTTATTCCAGCAAGGAGAACACGGTATTTTGTGCCAAAGCAGCCCCAGGATGTGCAGGCAGAGCGTTCAGCTCTTCCTTGTCTACTACTTACCCACAGACCAAACAGCAGATTCGGTTCTGCTGGGAGAAAGATGAAAATTCCACTGCAAAGGCAATTTATTTTGGAGCTCAAGCACAGCTGTAAGTGTAGAATTACTATATCAATCCAGTATGAAATAATACTTTAATTAAAAAAATCACTAGCATTTAAAACAAGATTCCTCCAGTCGATGTGCATAGATCCTTCTTCCCCATTTCTTAGTTTATTTAGGTAGGATGGTGTTTATTTCTGCTGCTGTGCTCAGATCCTGAATATGAAGATTTTGACATGCTTGCTCCTTTCCCTTTTTTTGAGCTGCACAACGAATACGCCACCATCTTGGCAATAAGGCTACAAGATTTCATGTCAGCATAAAAACAAGAAAAGGAAAAGTACAGATAAACTTTCCTGTAACATTTCAGCAGCTGTTACCATAGTAATAATTCATTTCACAAAGCCAGCAAACATCATTTCAAGGATTTCTCCAAGTGCCCATGGAAGAAGTAGCAGCCATCAATAACCTCCTTCTATAAAGCTTCCTAAAATTGTCACAGACCTTTCTGTTATTTGCTGAAAGCAGAAACAAAACAATGAAGGCTGGAAATAACATCACTGTTAAGATGGATAGATGTGAGAAGTAGACACAAAAAACAGAAGTGCTGCATCTTTGTGTACCCAAGGCCTAAGTTTCTCAAACAGTCATTGATGCCGACTGTCAGCTCGAGATGAGTTGGTGCCCAGGCATCCAGGATCCTAAACAGGAAGAGATTTATACCAAAGCCAATTCTTTTCCTTGTCTGGAGGGTGTCACCCGTGGGGCAGCAGCTTGTATAACCAAGCAATGCTATGAGAGCGTTTTTCCCCGCTGGAAATTTCTGGGTGGGTTTTGGGGCACGCTGCAAAGAAGCAGCAGATCTGCTCTGCCTCTCACCTTGCTTTCTAGTGCCATGGAGGTGCAGATGTAATCGCAAACACATCACAGTCCTGGTGGCAGGAGGACTGAGATCATGCTGTGCCATTTCACCTGCAGACACAGAAAGCTGAATCATCTACCCAGAAGGTTTTTCTCCTAAATTCACTGGGATTGCAGGGTTAGAGAAACAGTGGAGTGGGCAGTGTTAGGATTTGCAGCACCTAATGGCACTTGGTGAATACACAGAAAAAAATTCCTTCCCAGTTTGAAAGTGGTGGTTGCTTTAACTTTGTAAGTCTGCAAGAATGAGTGCAGTTTCCCCACTGGTCTCTCCAGCACACCAGGAAAGATCACTGAAGTCTCAGCACCTCGGTCTGGGTTTGTCAAACCCCTGTAACTCAGTTTCTCTAAGTGTCTCCCAGGACAAAGAAAAATGAAGGGGAGTTCTACCTCCTGAGTTTAAAAAAATGCCATAAATGCACACTCAAATATTGGCTTTGTAATGTTCAGAAAAAAGTTAATTTCCCATAGAAGTTTACTTCATGCAAGTTCCAGGGCAGAGACAATGTAGGGTTAAGTACACTCCTAATAAATTCCTCAATTATACTCTCATTTTTCTCTCCTGTTCAAACACCACCGGCACAACAGATCCTGTACTACAACTGCAGTACATAGCAACTAGAAAGACACAAATAATAAACAGAAATATTCAGCAAAGCTCTGACCTTACAAGAACCTAAACACGCTTAAGGAAAAACACTGCAGAATCCAAGCCACGCTCAGAACCAACATCCTCCTGACCTCTTTGTCAGAAAGCTTTGGTTTTTTAGCACTCCTGGTATCTGTGGAGTTTGTATTCTGGAACTCGCAGCATTAGTCATTCCTCCACATCATTAGAGGCAGGGCTTGCAGCGAGCTGTCTCAGTGATCATCATCTGCCTGTCCACGTCTCCTTTTGCATCACTTCAGCCTGGCCCTGGGGACAGCGGGATTCTGAGCACAGAGAAGGTCAGCAGAGCGAGCACATGGCTAATGCCACCATCTGTGCCCGCAGCCACCTGCCGGGAGTGAGCAACGCCGGAAACCGGGCGCTCAATTGGATCGGCCCTCCTGTTGCATGTCAGCCTCTGCTGAAAATCCGTAATTAAACCGATGCCATGATAACAAATAGGAGGTTTAAAAGGCAGATTCGGGAACGGTGGAGGCATAAAGACGTGCTTAATTATGTGAGTTTTCCCACTGGGGGTTACAAAGCGGCTTCCACTGGCTCGGTCTAAATCAGCAGAGCTGAGGAGGCTCCAAGGTGCCCAGTGGGGGCTCCTGGCCACAATCCAGGGTCAGTGTGGGACCGGGCTCTGCTGCCTCCCTGCCCTCTGCCGTGCTTGGCCCAGAAAGGAAAAACAGCGAGCCAGTGCAGACAAAATAAACCCTAAGTTTGACCATCATTTTTCTGTAGAATCAGGGGCTTACTGTTTTCTCTGTCTTCACGTGGTCAAAAACAGAGCATTAAATGGGGTCATGAAAACAGTCTGTGAAACAAAGAAACCAAAGAGACAATTGTATTTAATTAGAATAAATATCTGTTCAGTTGACACTAAAATGTAATTTTTTGCATCTGGGAAGGTTTTATATTTTCAGAAGAGCACATTGACCTAACTTTCTAAAAGGAAGCCTGATTTCAAAGCAGGAAACAAAAATATTTAGCATAAAACAAAACTACTCAGTTCTCAGGCAGCACAAGCAGGTAGAAGGCTGAATTTGCTTCAAATGAGTCTACATTCAAACTAAAACTTTATCTTTCTGTAAAACAAATTTTAAGCAAAAAATAATTATTGCCCAGATGATTAAACTCACAAAAGTCTCTAAAACTACAAGCACAGAATGCAACAGCCAGGCTGTGCCACTGCAGGCTGGAACACGTTTGGGATCTCTGCAGAAGATGCAGAGAGGAAACACCAAATCCATTTCATCCAGTGCCTTACACACCTGCATCCAGCACTGAGGGCAGATTAATCATTCCCAGGCATTTCAGTGTCCATGTAACATTAATACCGTGAGATATCACTGATTCTGTGTTACTCTGAAGAAATCACATTGGACAGCAAGAAAAAATATTTGTAAACTTCAAGGTAGCTCGTATGCAATGCTATTCTGTCAAAAGATCTTTTTCCATGTCAATCACACAGCTTCAGGATAAGGAATAAGAAAGTGGTTTAGATATTCATTAATTAGTGCTTAGCTTTATTTGAAAAATGCATCCTTCACGATGTGTCGTGTTAATATGCCATAGCATTTTGAACATTATTAGTTTTATGCTTATTAGGCATATCCTGCTAGAAGAAAGCATTTCAAATTAGATTAAATCTTATACATGTTTAATGCGGTGTTCTCACAATTTAAAATGCTACTCTATTAAAATGGCAGAGAGAGAAATTGACTCACAGAATAAGAATGTGAAAAGAATAGATCATGAGTGAAATGAATAATAGATTAACTGAATAATCATATTACTACCTATATGAAGAGTATAAATCACAACCATCTAATGCTGTCACAGCAGAAAAAGGGAGAGCAGGCTTTCCACTGCTTAACTGTGTTCATTATCTAATATGAAACTAAGAGGCAAGGGTGATTAGCATTAATGAGAGGCCATTTCATTGCAGCTGATGGTGGGTATCAATTCCAAAGCTTATTGAACAAGAACATGGTTCTGGAGACGTTCTTTCCAGTCTGTGGAAAGTCATTCCACCCTCACTCATCCTTAAACAGCCCGGGCTGCCCCTCATCCAGACCGAAAGACCAATCCCAGCACCTTCCTGCCTCACCAGCTGATGCTCCCTGCAGGACCATCACCCAGCAGAGACCCCACCAAGCTGACAGCCCGGAGCTGCTCGTGGGAAAACGGCCTCTGGATAACTTCCAGTAACACAAACAAACCATTAAGAAGCCAAACCAAAGCTGGAGTGGATGATCTCGGAGATCTTTTCCAACTGCAATGATTCTGTGATTCTATGACAGTGGAAATATCCCCAAATATCAAAAATGGATTCAATTAAAACTGTAAGTCTCCATACACACCTTTACAATACGATTTTAAATCACCCTATTATATATATATTTTATATATACACTTGATTTATTCACTCATACAATTGCTATGGGTGCATATCCAGAGCCAAGCCTGCAGCACTGGGCTGGAGACCCCTGTGATCATTAGATGACAAGAGACATCAGCCAGATCACAATAAAGCAGGGCTCTGCTTCAGCCCGTTATCCAAAACCGACACCCCAGGGCGGTTTTTCCCTTGCTGTGCAGGATACACAGCTTTCTGGTACTCAGCTGAGTTGCAGTTCCTTGCAAACTTCCATGGCCCTTATGGTGGATCAACGGAGGATGAGGAAGGTGCAGTGTAGGAAAACAGGAATTATGGAATCCAAAACCGGGACTCCCCCACATGGAAGAAGTTTCCCTGTAACAACACAGCTCTGGGGAGCAGCTGCAACCTGTTCAGGATGCTCTCCAGCCAGCCAGCCTTCCCTTCCTCCCTTCCCTGACATCCCCTGCTCTGCCACCTTCTTCCTCAAAGAGCAGAGAACCACCAGGGTCACCTGGAAAATGGGATTCAAATACAAATTCCTATAAAAACCACGAAGAGCTGAACATGTGCGGAGGGCCCCGGTGGCGCTTACGCCACTCACCGCTCTGGCATCTCCAGCTCTTCAAACACAAAGCTTGCAGAACAGAGCTGATTAAAATGGCAACTGGCACACACAAAACAGAAGCTGCCACCCAACAGTCTGTCTGTTAATGAGAAAGTAACATTTGTTAGAAGTTTCTAAACTTGACCTTGTCGGCATCAGACTGAAGGAAGAGGATACAGAACAGGAATAGCTGCTGGCATTAGGAGCTGGTTGTCAGCTGAATCCAGCGTCAGGAGGGCCTGCAGTCAATCTGCTCCGTGCTCACGGAGCGCTCTCGCTAGGACGTGTTCAGATATCCAGGGACACGTATTCTGTGGGAGGGAAAAAGCAGGGAGAGAGATTGCGCCGATAGGAGACAACATCACCACGGGGAAGTAGGGCCAGATTCCACCTTTCCAGCTGCAGCTGCTTGGTGGGAAAGGGGGAGAGGAGAAGCTCAGTGGCAGCAGACCTTGATCAGGGACGCTCACCCAGTAGGGGCTCCAAGAAATTTTCTGTGAAGGTAAGAGCTCTCGCAGGCACTGAAAACCCCATTGGAATGTTCTGTGAGCCCGAGCTGGCCGCTGTCAGTCTCAGATACTGACAGGCTGTGCTTCAGGATCTCCTCTAGGTGGGTTTACAGCTCGTGCAGCACAGCACAACGACCTCACTCACACCCTGCGAGCCACCAGATGTCCTCTGTCACATAAAAAATCACAGTGCCCTCTCAAATCCCAGAGAAGCTGCTCAAGAAAGATACTTTTGGGGAAAATGCAGCAGGAAATGATGATCATGGTGTTCAATGGCACCACCTTAGCCACTAAAGCATTCTCTAGGGTGCATGGCTGGGTGCAGTATGGGGGAAGTCAGGGCTGTCTCTGGGTAGCTTGGTTTGACTTGAAGAACCTTCCCAATGGTCCTGGAGTCCAGGATCGCTCTGCAGACCTCTGAGCAAGGCCTGGCACCTTGCATAAGAAGAAGTTTCCATCAATTGTCAGTGATTCAGCAGTGACAAGGCAAGGTGACTCAGGCCCTGCTCAGGAATGCAAACTCCAAGTGCCACGTTCTTGAAAGCAGGGAGTTTTGAGCAGTGCAGTTCACTGCACAGCTCACTGGACAGCCATGCAGTAAGAACATGATCATTGTGGCAGCTTGGGCCGACAGATATCACCCAAAATCGCTGCCACACCACGAGCAAATTGTTTCATAGCAGTTGGTGCAGCAATGGCTTCGCACGCACAATGTTGGGTTTGTGCCAACCCTCGGCATCTCACAGTAACAGCTCTCATAACTCAGCACCTCAAAGAGGTTTTATCCCTGGGATAGTCTCTTCCACTTCTAAAATTACCATTGCAGAAGTTTATTCCTACTGTCAGGAAACCTAGTTTAGTGCAGACTGCTAAAAAGGATTATAACCAAATCATATTTTCCTTCAGTCTAAGGATGCCAGCAAGGTTTGTACAAGGAGGAACATCCTTTGTTATTCCAGGTGATGTATGTAGAAAAAAACACAGTTATAGCCTGAAGAGCCTGATTGGGTACTTCTGCAGGGCTGAAATGAAAACAAAAAACCGGCAGCAAAATTCCTTGGAGTCCAACTTCATTGCATTAACTGAGAAAAGGATAGAACAGAATACAACTCTCCAAAGATTCTGGACCACAAAAACATAGGGCATGATTTTCCAAGTGCTATTCAAACATACAGGTAAGACTGCTGCTCACTTAGCTATCGCAGTTTAATGTCATACTATGCAAAAGTGACCAAAAATTAATTAAAAAAAAAATAAAAAATGAGGGTAAAAGAGAAAGGAGAAATGTAAATGCAACAAACACACTTTTATAGCTGAGGCCTCAAAAAAACTGTTGCCCGAAAACTAAAGAATATAAAATGCACAGAAACACACAGAAAAAGTAGACAGCATGAGACTGGGGAGATCTTGGGGAAAGATCATGCGATGGACAGGAGATATAATACCACAATTTAAAAAAAAAACCAAGTTTGGCTAAAAGTAAATTCTCATTTGGTGAAAAGTAAAGGAGGCAAAGGCAATTAGGAACAAAAAGCCAATATAAAATGACTGAGAAGGAGGAAATCAATAGGAATTGCTGTAAACAATATTAGAAAAGATGAAATATTTATTAGGAAAACTAAAAATGACAGAGGAAAAAGTCATCTCAGGCCTGTCTGAGGACAGAATTCACACAGAGCAAAGGAACTTCAGCAGCACAACAGCTACAAAACCAGCAAAGTTTTCAATAAAATGCAGAGGAGGTAAAACGTTCAATACTTATTTCTATTCCATATATGAGGACAGTAGGAAAATTAACTGTTTTCCAATCCTTGAGTGATAAAGAGGATGTTAAAGGTCTAGGAATAAACACTTTAAGCCAGTTAAGGAGAGTCTGCACAGAGGAGCTGGAGCAGAGTTAATGAGTTCTTTCTAATTTTTAATAAACCTTGATATCTCAGTGAAATTCATTCAATTCACCAGGTTCATTTAAAGCCAGGTTTGTGGTTGTGTATGTCAGAACAAGAAGGCACAGCTACAGAATAGGGGCTGCAACCCAGAAAATGATCCTTAGAGGCATGAACAAGTTAGTGACAAATAGGGAGGTAAATCATCTTCCATTTGCAGCACTTGTGAGACTGGTGATGAAAATTCTCTAATCCCTCAGCACCCCCATTTAAAAGCCAATATTGAGAACCCGGAAAGGTGCAAGCCAGAGGATAAGAGAACGTGCCTGGTTTTGTAAGACTTGGAGCCCAAAACAGACCAAGAGCTGCCTGGTTTGCAGTGTATGGAGACCCTGGAGAAGGAGGGGTAGAAGGGGAACAGCTGTTCATAAAAGATTCCTTCATCTGATGACACGAGACCAACCCTAAACAGTGCCATTCAAGACATGTAACATGGAGAACCATGAAATGTTTGAGCAAATATCGGGGAAACAGTAAATATTGCAGGGTGACACAATCTCCTTCCCTCCCTCCCTGCCTGCCTTCGTCCCCCCATGCTGGAGCCACCAAGGGTCACTCACGGGCAGCACAAATCCTGCAGCTCGGCACAGCTCCCTGCCCGGCTGGGTGAGGAGACAGGACCTGCATGGCTGAGATCAGATGAGCTCCTGGCTGGCTGAGAAAAAGGGTCCCTGAGCATGGCACAGCCTTTGGGCAGCCCCCTTCTGACTCAACATGGCCTCGTTTTAACTGCTAAGAAAATTTTGTCAATGAAGATCATCAATACCTTTGTATTTGCAATTAACAATGTGTCTCTAAATGAAGTAGAGCCCACAAACTCCCTGAGCCCTTTGCCTTTTGGTTTTGTGTTTGCAGAGCAGAGAATCCTGGCCCTGTACAGTGACATTGCTACCGCAAATACCCCAAACCAAAACTAAAGGGAGGAGAATTCCAGATCTTCTTTAGAAGATGATGAGCCACGAGCCCATTTATGCATCTCTGTCAAACTCAGCCCGAGAAAGCTGGAGGCAGATGGTTTGAATACAGGAAAACAAATCAAAATGGATCCAAGCCACACAAATACCAATTTTCTACCTCCTGAACGATAACTTAGCAGAGCAGGACACAAACAGCCCTCCCCTGAGTGCTAGCACAGCAGTGTGCTGCTCATTTATTCATTTCCTGGCTCCGGGGCCTCAGCCCTCGTGTAGGTCTGTGCCTCCTGAGGCACCTCCCTGCCTCTCGCCCTCGCTGGGCCATAATATTGCTCTTTCTTACAGCTGCGTCATGGCGAAACAACTGCATTCATCTAGCGCTGTTTTTTCAAGGCGCAGGCGATAAAAATCCGCCGGAGTTACACAAGCTTAACAACGTGTGGAATTGGTTACAGCAAGGCAAAGGACCCCAATCATTTGCCCTCATAAATGGGAAGACACGAAGGCTTCGCTGACTTTCCCGAGTTCCGCCAGCGCTTGATTCAGCGAGGCAGATGCGGCTCCAAGACGCCACGGCTGAGCCCAGGCAGCACCGCTGAGTATTGGGCTGCCTGGATGAGACAATAAAAGGCAAGGAGAAAGCATGTCCTTTGTGCATTGACAACGATATTTCACATTTCATTACGTACAGCAAACCTTCCTCACGCCCTGACAAATCTGCAGGGCATTTCTCTGTGCGGCTGGCAGGGTTGTGCTGTATTAACGCTGATGCAATTACCCGCACATGGGCATCTCCCCAACACGCTCGGTCTGAGGATGAAAGACACGTCAGCTTTCAAATGTTCTACCTTGTAAAATTAAAGTTATTAGAAAATGCAATCACCCTCCACCGAGCCTGTGTCTAGCGGATATATTTACGCTCCCGAGAGGGGTTAAAACAACATTTTTAGCAGCTGCCTCGGAACACAAATCAAATCTTCGTGAGATGCTACATTGATTTGCATATTATTAAGCATGATCCTTCCCTTCCGCCGCAGCTCTGCTCCTGTGTGAAGGTTGTCACTCGCTGCACGTGTGGCAGTGTCCCCCGCGGCTGCCGTCGCCAGCAGCGATGGCGCTGCCATGCTAATGAGTCCCAGGGAGACCCGGCGGAGCTGGAGCTGCAGGCTGAGCTTCAGCAGAGTGGGAAAGCAGGAAAATGCTCCTGGCGACTTTTGGATCTGCTAGAACGTAGTCAGTTGGAGAGTGTTTACGCAATGCCAGCATTGAGCCGGGCAATTTCTGGCCCCAGCACGTCGGGTTTTTGTTTAATCAGTTCTGCAGCGTGCAGAGTCGGACAAGGCAACGCAGCAGGCCAGGCTTGAGGCGTTCGCTAAGTCGGGCACTGGGCACTTTGTCTGCCTCCTCCTCCTCCCTCCCACCCTTTTGCCATGAAATTCTGCAGTGTTTACACGTAGGACTCAGACGGGTCTGAAAAACACTCAGCACAAGCCTTGGATGTCAGCCTGCGGCTCAGGGGTGGGCTGTGGACACCGCGCCCTTCGGGTGAGAGGCTCTGCCAAGGACGGGCGACAGCAAAGGCTTCCAGCTACACACCAGGGGCGTTTTCTCCTCCTGCCAGGAAACAGAAAGCTCCGAAGGGAGAGCACGAAGGGCTGACAGGCTGCACACAGGCCACTAACAGGATGAAATGGAGCTCGCAGCCGAGCAGAGGGCGCGTGGCCGCTCTTGGGGAGCTGTGCAGAGCCAGCCACACAATGTGGTGCCACAGCCCGGGCACAGGGTCATGCTTCTGCCACAAGGAAGGGCTGCACGGGAGCCAGAGGAGCTGTGATGCATAGCAAAAGCTGAATTATAGTCTCATTTGGGGGGAAATCCAAAATAACTCCCTGGCAGACAGACCACCGTGCTACTCCAGTCTGTGGAACATTTCTAGTACCGTATTGAGTTTTCCTGCTGTAGCCACAGCAGAGGTCCCAGCTGGGATGCAGGTCTCAATTTTCCAGCACAAAAGGCCATGCAACAATTGAAGACTCACTCTCCTGAGCAAAAATGTGGCCCCACACCCTGGGCTTCCCACCCAAGCTGCCCCCTGTCACACCCTGATACCCTTCCACAGGAGACGGAGCCCTGTGCCTTAGCCGAAATGTCTGTCGATGGCATTTACCTACCTTTCAAATTGCTGTAAAGCTTAATTAACATTTGTGCTGCTCAATGCTTCAGGACTGTCAGATGCCAGGCAGCACAGACGTGTTCCTGTCACAGACAGGATGGCTCTGCTTTGGCAAGTGGCGCTGCTGCAGCTGAACATTGACTGGTACAGTTTTGTTGCAAGTAGCAACAACGATAAACTCAGTTTATATGCACATATGACAGGACTATAAACTCAATTTTTCTTTGCTGCTTGCAGGTCGGTGCCCCATCCTTTTTTTTTACATCTGCAAGTACTTTTATGATATGGTTTCCTAAATAATGGCGTTCAGCCTCTGCACTCCCTGGCATGAAGCCTCTTGCCTGGTGAACGCTGTATAGCTGAGCCTTCTGCTGCCTGTAACTCCCAAGACCACAATGGTAACAAAAGTTAAAAGATGCTTAACAGAGACTGGAAAGTCACAAAATTGATTCAGAGATGGAAAATTGTCTCGTTCACCCCCCCCAATGCTGCAAAGGATGGTGTTGGATACTGAAAATCACCTCTAGATGCCGTTTAAGTGCCCCATATAAACCTCCATGGAAATAATCTCTCAAAGCGCAGAAATGGAGACTCCACGCAGATTTCTCTTTATTTTTCCATCAAACTAGCAAGGGGAAGCACTTTTCGGCAGGAGTCCCTTCTGTGCCACCACATAACATTTTACCTGATAAAAGCAGGAACTAGCAGAGGCTCAAATCTGAAATCTCTATAAAGCCTGACATGCTAACACTTCAAACAACAAAGCAGCTTAAAAACACAGAGATGGATTCTGGTGAATCATCCATTTCTACACAACACTGATGTGTAAAGTCGAACTTTTTTCACGTTGGAGCTTTTTAATCATCCTTTTTCCTATCAGTCTTTTGGGGGAAAGAAATGAGGAGCTGAGGGAGAGAGGTGTGACTCATTTTTACTAGAGTGAACCAATAAAGCTCTTGCAAAGTGTGGTCACCCCTGTGCTCCGTTCAATAACAGCAATAACATCTAACCTGCTGTTACTGCTGCGTGCTCTTACCCTTCACATGCTAAACCGCTTGTTTCTAATCACCGGCTCCTACTGCCTTCATAAGGACGTGGAAATTGCATTGTTTCTTTCCTCTTTTTTTTTTTCCCCCCCCCTTCATTTGCTATGATGAAGCGAAAAGCATTCAGTGAGTCACTGATGGATCATCGTCTCTCCCATCTGCCCTGGGAAGCTGCGGCTGGGACATGAGCCCTGCAGGAGCAGCAGTCTGTCAGCCTGCTCCGGAAAGCCCATTGCACCATCCCATTTCCTATCAGCTTCTCCTTCACAGGGCAGCAGAAGCGTTATACCCACACAATCCCACGATAAATCAGTAATAACGCTGCTTCTGGGCTGCAGGCTCCGGCCAGGGGTGAGGAACAAGCGCAGCTGGGCACTGCCCCAGGCTCCAGCCTGCCCCACTGCCGGAAAAAACCAAATCACCAAGGGCTCTGACCGTGGGCTTGCTGCAGGCAGCCCTTCCCAACAGGATCCCTGGGGGAATGGAAAGTCTCCCCCAGCACAGCCAGGCTCCCACAGACCCCTCCCACTGGGGGGTTTAGCTGTGTCTCACCCCAAAAGAGCTGACAGGGACAAGAGGTGGACTGGGAGCCTTTTAAATCGCTGCATCTGCTCCAGCTGTGGACATCACAGCTGGAGACGGGCCCTGGCAAAGCCAGATCACTGCAGATCACCACCAGCAAGTGGCTACTCGACTTTGGAATTCTTGCTGGAAACCACACGCACACCAAGTCCGATCTCAGCAGCATCGCTGAAAGTGGGAGAAGCTCAGAAAACCAAGAGCCCACTCTGGAAACCGGTGTGACCCTTTCTCTGTGCTCCTCTCCGGTGTCTCAGGCAGAGACATCACTTCTGTTTCTGAGCTGCTTGTCAAAGGCTCTGAAGGGTTTCCATGGCTCACACGAGCATCCCAAGGTACAGCATTGCTCCTCCACAAAATTCCTTTCTCGGCCATGCCAAGTCTTTCTCGGCCATGCTAAGTCTTTCTCGGCCATGCTAAGTCTTTCTTGGCCATGCCAAGTCTTTCTTGGCCATGCCAAGCTCATCCAGTCTGACACCACACACATTTTGTCAGAAGCCTCCTGCAGGAGCATTAATCCAAGAGCTGATTCACTTGGAGCAAGTGCCTGGAGGAAAGGCAGCGATTACGGGAAGGAAAGCAGTTTCCTGTTTGGAAAGCAGTTGTTTTCCAAGCCATGGGCATCAAACAACCGTTCTCTATTTCCAGGCCACTGCACTTCGCTTTCAGCTCCTCATACAACTTTTCATAGTTCTCTATTTATTTTTTAAGTTCTCTGGAAACAAATATTTACAGTGGGAAAAAAATCTCAGTATTTTGAAAATTTTCAATTGCGCCTTGTTTTATGAGAGTTAAACATCAACAATAACATGGCCTGATTTCTGGTAAAAAACATTAACTTTTTTAAGTTAATTACCATGGCTTTTTATCAGTATCTACTTGTTTCTGTTGAATCACCCCCTTGGTTTACAAGCCTGAGAACTCAATAGTTCACATTCTCCTTTGGCAGAACCAGTGGATCCTCAAAGGAGGAGTTAACTCCTAGGGATTCTCCATGAAGACAACACAAAAGTATCTTTCTTCTTGCTGTTAGTTTACATTTATACTGCAGATTTTTCTTTTTTTTTTTTTTTTAATCTCAACAAATCAATTCTTGTGTAAGTGATATTTATGCATTTTTCACCAGCTCTAGTCCTGCACACCCTGTTATCAATTCTACACGATGCTGGAGAAATTTCCTCCCCACTGCCACCACCACCTGTCCCCTCCAATTAATGTCAAACGCAGTGAAAATCTTTGTGATACTGAAAATATATTAAGACACTTGTATATCTGCTTAGAAAGACAGATTTTCTTTCTGCAGGAAAAGCTGTCATTTCAAAATCTGGTTTTATTTTGGAGTATAAAATAAAAAATTTTATTTACCTGCAGAATGAGAATTCCAATAAAATAATTTGTTACCAACTATAAATATTTCCAAATTGGCAAAACTTTATAAAATAACAATACTGTTATCAAAGATTCAAAGTATATTATTTAAAATATAAATCGGGACAGAAATGCGTGAAATCATGAAAATATAAAATTGATTTATATTTATTCTGGTTTTTCCTTATTGTAATTCTTGGTCAAATATCAACATGTTCTAATTAATACTTAATCCTGAATCCCACTCTTCAAGCTGTATTTTATGGTGGAAAAACTGTTCCACCAAACGTTTCCAACTCGCTTTACTTTGGGTATCCTGTTACCAGGTCCCCACTCTCCCTATTACAGCTTATAAAAAATACAAACCATCTTTCATATCTTTTAGAAAGAATTATAACAACTGAAGGTTTAAAAAAAAAATTAAGAAAATAATCAGATTTTAGTTATGGCCAGCATGAGTTAGATCCTGGCTCTTTGGAAAACCATGAACTAATAATTATCTGAATATCTCCAGGGGTTTTTGCTTTTGTGAAGAATAGCTGAGCCTTACTCAATTGTTTCTGAATCTGCTTGATGAGATTTTTCTCATCAGTGGACACTTTCTTCGCTGCTAAAAGGCCCACTAACCACTGGGATAAGAACTCCTGCTTTTAATTTCATCTCCTCTGAAATGCTCATGGGTTTCAAAAGAGTAATTAAGCTGCTACCTATATCAGCAAGCAGAAACAACTGCAAGACTTCATTTGACAGAACTCGAAGAGGAGCAGTTAAAATTCAATTTAAACAGCGTATAGAACATCTAAGTGTTTCACAGATTTGTGAGACAGTAGTCATTACAGAGTCTAAGCACTTTCATCTGTCTATAATTTATATATAAACCATAACAAAAGCAGTTTTTATATAATATAAGCATTTCCATTCACTTCTAGTCCTCTACAACATCTGTAATAGTCCAAGAACTTCCGTGCAGGTGTGACATGTCGTGACACCTGTAGCATCTTTAGAGAATCATTAACCCCCACACAACTTCTGTGAAATGTTCATAAAAAACTGAGGAAAGAATCTTCAGGCAAGCTTTTTGACTTCTTCCATATTAGGTTTGATTTCATTGATCAGGAAATAATTTGGTTTTTCAAGGTTTGAACTGACAACTGTTGGTGGTCTAAGGAATAGGCATTAGAGTATTCTTAATTAAAATAAACATCTCATGGTTTAGTCTTCTAAAGAGCAAGAAATTCCACACATCACGTTCTGCATCACCCATTTTCCTAATCACAAATAACTTGCATAAGAAATAGAGCAATCATTAATATTTCATCCACTGCATATTGATTTCTGGATTTTCTACCAACTTTACAGCACCCAGAAATCCAGGTGAATGAGTTCCTGCCTGTTGAGATTTATTTCTCCACTGAGAAATTAAAGTAATACAATTAGAGAAAGTGAGAATGCTTTTTAAAAACGGTTAATTGAAAAGCTCCTCACCACCACAAGGAATTGCTTAATTAAAATATCATCATGAACAGGACTGAGGAAATCAGTTCATGCTGGCCTACAAAGATGCTTTCATCTTTGAGAGCTACTCCTGCTGAGAGGAAGGACGAGGCTGCCACTGCTATCCATGTGCCACGAGACACATAAATCTCTTTTTGAGGGCAGCGAGCGTGGGGAAGCCGAGTTCTCACACCCAAATGCCCGGCTGATATTCACACTGCATCCACATTCTCCCAAGAGTTCCCTTCACCTGCTCAGCAAACAATTTAAGGTATTTTTCTCAGTGATACATTTCTTTAGGGCTCCACAAAGATCCAGTTACTCAGCAATGGGAAATCTAACCAACAGGCTGCTTCAGAAATATTTGCAAACTGTGTAAATTAATGTCATATGGAATCTTCTGGGGACACACACATCCTGCTGATGTTATCAAGGGGGGGCTGGGGTTTTTCCTTCTAAGAATCAGAACAAACACGGAGTAATCCAGAGCTCAGAAACAGAACTGAAACTCTTTCGCTGTCTTTAAAATTTTCATGCTTAGGTTGCTTAGATTTCATTGCTTAGATTTCTAAAACTCATGTTTCAGAAAGAAGACTTTAAGTACCTGCCATTCAATTTAAACGACCTGCTGAAGCTTCTATTCTGGAAAATGGGAGGACATAAATATTACTTTATGGATAATTTGTTCTTTTTTTCCCCTCTTCTCATTTAAGCCAGACATTACCTCTACAGAGAGCAAGAAGTGGTCCAGAGCTGGTTAACTAGAAGATATATCTATTCATAAGTGCATATCAGAGTGGAAAATTACTAGAATTTTCTGCCAGATACAGTATATTTCACATAACTCTCTATCTTCAAGCCCACCTGTCCTTCCCTCCCAAACCTGAGCAAGACTCTCAGTTATCACCATGGCCGATGTACTCAGCAAACTTCTCTTCCACCACCAAAAATACTTAGAACTCTTAAAAAGCATTTCAAAATACAGTCAAAAAAAGAAAAGTAGTAACTGTATTACCCACAAGGAAAACTAAGTTGTTTAAAAAAAAACAAAAACCCAATAAAGTATTAAAACTATTGAAAATGTGTGAGGTGTTCAGAGGCAGCCAGTTGTTGAAGTTTCGCTATCAGAGGAATCTCAAGCAAAGAAACTTTCACTAAGTGCTACAGCCACCATGCTTCCATTTGTTTTAGCACAAATTAATTTTTTTAATATGAACCTGCCTTATTTCACATTTTTGTGCAGCCTCCTGGGATTTCCCCTGTTGTCAATTAATGCCCGTTCTTACAGACACTCTGCCTGGGGAAGAACAGCTTCCTGCCGTTTGTTTCTGGATTTTCACAGTCAGAATCTCTAGGTTAGTGACCCTGCCTGAATCCTACACGACAATCACTGCTTTCAGCAGTTTTGCTCCGCAGGTCCTGGGCAGGGGCTGACCTTGCCCCAGGGAAGCCCTGAGTGCTTCCAGCAGCAGCCGGGCTCTCTCCGCTCCTGCTGACGTCTACTCTGGAAATTCTTACTTTGCTTTGGTCATTAATTGAGTTTTTCTAAGATTGGCCCCATCAATAAACCAAACTGCTTGTGGAGCGCTGAGCATCCCAGTTCTGAGCTCTGCCACTGATGTGTTGACGATGGCAGAAAATCCAAGAGGGGGAGAAGCAGGCAAAGGCCGTGCAGAAGAGGACACTCACAGACCACACAACTACGCTTAGACTACAAAACGTGTTTTTGCAAAGGATATACAGAAAAAGAAGCAAAATACCTTGTTTAAAGGAAGGAGCTGCAGCTGAATAATGCATGAAAAATCCCTAGGACTTCACCTCATTATGGATCTTGGGAAATAAGATCAGACTGGAAAGAAAGAAAGAAAACGAAGCTTTTGTGCTGCAGCACAGCAGAGACCTTCACCCCAGAGGGGCTCGTGAAGAACAGGATCCCTCAGCTGCTCTTGGCCTCCCAGAGCCAGCAGAGGCACCACGGGAAAAGCTTCTCTGCTCTGAGCCCCAAACCCAGGTTGGGAAAAGCTTCTCTGCTCTGAGCCCCAAACCCAGGTCGGGAAAAGCTTCTCTGCTCCGAGCCCCAAACCCAGGTCGGGAAAAGCTTCTCTGCTCTGAGCCTCAAACCCAGGTCAGGAAAAGCTTCTCTGCTCTGAGCCTCAAACCCAGGTCAGGAAAAGCTTCTCTGCTCTGAGCCCCAAACCCAGGTCGCATCTTTCACACCAAGGATCACCAGCCCTTCATCACCTAGAAATTCCAATTATACCAGAGAGGGCTGGTGCACGGCAAAGGGACAGATGGAAAGGGCTGAGCCCTGTCCTGAACCGAGAGAAAATCCTTTTCCTTGGTGCTGAGGGCTGCAGCCCCGCTGTGCAAACCGCTGGAGTGCCCACATTGTTCCTGCAGCAGCCAAAAGTCAACATCTCAGCTGCTGGTGAAGCTCTGCCCAGTGCCTCGTCCACCCTCCTGCAGCAACTCATGAATATACGGCAGCCGAATCCTTTTCACTTTGACATCACGAGGCGACAGCAAAGGAAAACAAGGTTTTGCTCTTCTCGTTAGACTCTTCATAGAAGAATAGAACAAAACTAGAGATTTCCATGGACAGGGTTGAAAACTCATGACATTTCATTTCTATTGCAATTCATTTACTACTAGATGGAAAAGAAGTGGAAAAGAAGTTCCGCTTCTGTTAAAATGGAAATTAAAAATATTCTAGCGTGATGTGTGCAAAAACAGGTGGAAAAAGAATGATCTAGAAGTGAAGGCATTAAACTGCATCTTCAGAAAACAGAATTAATTCCCTGCGCAACAGAATTTATGCCCTACTGCATTTACCACATTGGGTCTGATTTGGAAACCTTTGAAAATAGAAGGAGCCTACACATCCAGGAGAAAAGAGGGGATTTTGGATTTCACCATCCCCCTTCTTTGTGCCCTTGTGCAAGTTCTTTTATTAGGAGGAAATGAAAGCATTAAAATCTTGAAAAAATACAGTGCAAATAAAATTATGCTCCTTTTTTTTTTTCCCGAGTAATTCTAAATAAACGATGAGATCATTCTCACTTGCTAATTGGTTTTAAAAAAAATCTAATTACAATGGACTTTCACTAATTCACATAATGTTCAGGATAAGCATTACAAATTACTTGCTAATTTGCAAAATTCAGCAAGGAAACTCACAGAGAAAAAAGCATCAGAAAACGTTCTTCCTTCATTTAGATCGTCAACTCTAATTTATGGTTTCTTCAATTATTTACAGTGTGATAATACCTCCTATGATAAAACCTAATGTATCACATTGCATTTCGTAAGAATAATTAAATCTTAATTTTGAAAGAAATTTCTGCTAGAAAGGCACTGTTAATAGGTAGAAGAAAAGGAATTTTGTGTCCGTCACAGTTTTTTAATGAATAACACGTAGCCTATCTTCAAATGGGAACTGGAAGAGCAAATTCAGACGCCAGTACAGGACCAAATACTCAGGTGTCCTAATGCTAAAGAGAGGTCATTGGCCTCCTTGTGCAGGCTTTCTTCCCTACCTGAGCAGAGCAACAGAATGCCAGCAAAAACTCTGAGAGTCAACAAAGAGGAATTTTAGGTCATAATATGAATTTCAAATATATCTCTTATTTACATTGAGGATTATTAGAAAGTTTTTGTAAGTGGAATGTATTTGTAGATTCTCATCATCTGAGACACAGCCTGAAATTTGACTTGAGCCGGGAAAATTTAATTATTGGGAAGTAAGAAAAGCCCAGGACTCCAGAGAGAGCTGTTAGCTTATGAATCTACTCTGGCTGAGAAGCTGATAGGAATCTTTCTCTCTTTTTTCACAAAGTACTGTTGTTACACACACAAAATATCCCCAAACACTTCTTGGAAAGACCCAGTGGAGACTGAAGTTGTTCATACTCAAGCTGTTTAGAAACTTCATCCATTCTGAGAACTAATTATAAATGCATAGTTGAGACCATCAAGGCAAATTAAATCTATGAAGGCTCAGGGACAAATTCCCATTATAACACGTCCGTAAAAACCTTCCCCCCCTTACCCAAGATAAAGAAACAGTTGTTTCATCTTCAGTTACAGAAATATATAATTATTTCAGCTGTTTCACCCTTCTCATTTCATTGGAGACATTTCTTTTGCAGCTAAATCCTTACAACTCTAATCACTGTTTACCTAGACGGAAATAAAACCAGCATTTTGAAATACCAAAAGAAAACATTTACACTTTTTGTCTGGCAAAATCTATTTCCAAATAACCTAGATCCTATGTTTTGCAAGGAAACCAATATGATATTTTACCCAAAATGCTTCTCAAGTTATTTTTTATTCACCCCCTCTACTGCCATTGTGAGGCTGATGAAGATGGGAGTGCCAGGGGCTCTTCTTGGCCACCACAGCAGTGAATCGATGGTACAACACAGGCAGAAAATGTGACCCAAGTCTGCTCTTTTACAAGGGTCAGGACATAAAATGAAAACTGTGCAAAAGAGCAGAACTATATTTCCTCGTTTTTTTGAGCCTTGTTTTGCATTAAGTGATGACAACTTGAAAAATGCCCACAGCAAATATCTCACTGAGCACATTTAACCAGCGAGCAACAGTGTGATGGCTCAGTAGAAAAAGACTTAACTAAAAGTTATGGCACAGCAGAATTGTTATTTGCTTCCCTGGAGTAGGAATGGAGAACTTCAGATCTATAATATTGGAATAAAAATAATAGACCAGACAGAAACACAGTTACTGCTGATTTACGGACAAAAATGGTGCTACAACGACAGGACTAGTTCTATTTTCCTGTTACTCTGATGCAGTGCAAGATACAGACAGTAATTTTGATTAGCCTTTCATCTATATCAGTCCAAGATTGCATTAGTTCAATCCAAATATCAAAGATTTCCTCTGAAATTAAGTACACACAACTCGCACCAGAACAACAACAGAAAACTGAGTTTTCTACCTATGGCTGCTTTCTTCTGGAAAAGAAGCCACAGCTGAGAAATGGGGTGGTGAAGGTCAGCAGAGGTTGATTACATACCCATTTAAAGAAGAGAGGGCAAAGGGTTCTTCTGCAATTATCCCTCATTTGATTTTTTTGTTCTCCCAATTTGTTCCAATGTTGTCATTTTCTTCTGACGTAAATGCTTTATAAAAGATTAAATTACCTATATAAGGGCCAAATGAAGAGCAGCCTGTGCCCAGAAGCCTGGAATACTCACATAAAATAGCTATACAGAACACCCCCTACGAGCCATTTCTGCCTAAAAGTCCTGCTGCTCTTGTGTCCTCAACCCATCACAAGAACCTTTCATGGAAGAACACGCTCACCCTTCTCCCCTTATTACAGCACTCAATTCCTGTCACCTATTCATCATCACAGGGGCCTGGGACAGACAAAGAAAACTATTCCTACCTTTAAGGGTTAAAAGAGAACGAGCAAACCTCAGGTGTAGAGTATTTACACAACCACGTTTCTTTGCAAATCAGAAAGCAGAAAAAGGCTCGGAGGTGCACACAAGGAGGTGGGCAGGAGCCTCGTGCCTTGGAAGAACTCCAAGCTCAGAATTACACGGACGCTCCAGAACAAGCATGGCATCCAGGTGAACACAGCAGGAACATCTGTAGGGTTTGCACATGGGGACTCTGAAGGCTCCTCCATTGTCCTTCATTTTTCCTTTTTTGCTGCTTTGTTATTTTGAGGTGTTTTCAGTTCCACCCAGCTATCCACCCCCGCCCAAACTTTTGCAGAGTTGAGAAAAGACAATGCTCACTTTCATTGAACTTTTTTTCTCTTCAGGCACTTCATTGTTGCAAGTCTGCAGCATGTTTCTTACTATTTTTTCCTCTCATACACCAAACAGAAGAAGACTGTTGAGAGTGTGACAAATATTACTCTCCGGTCCCTTTGTTCTTTGTGGATTTTTTTTATCACTTATTTCATTTTGCTGCAAACAGCACCTTTGTACCTTGGACAAATTCAATAACCATGACTCAATCTAAACCCATACTGAGCTGTCTTCTGTTTCATCTTGCCTATTAAAATCAGCCCAGAGGGTTTGATGAGTGGAGAGGAGCCTGATTCCAGCTCCAGGAGCTCCACCCGAGCGGAGGGATGCGTGAGAGCCATGAAAGAGCCGCGCACGTCACTCCGTGCGCCTTTCAGCACGAGCTCTCTCTTTGTCACTCTTTCCACCTCTGGTCTCTGAGCAGCCTCTTTCTGTAATGATGCACCCCCTTTCAAGTTATCTTTCATCAGCTGGGAAGGCAGACTCCTCCTGCCTGGTGCTTTCACAGCCGCTGTCCCCAGCGCTGCTCGTGTCACTCGCCAGAGTGACGGCAGTGATATTTCATCGCGGCACAGGTCCCGCTCTGTGCATGAAATGTCAGCGCTGGGGTGGCATGGTTTTTATTACCCAAAGCCATCATCCTTTCAAGAGCAGTCAAAAAAGTACCCGGGGGCTCTCATTTTCATGGAGGTGATTATTTCTGCTGGATTCAGTCCTAGACTCTTCTTTCCTTTTTTTTTTTTCCCCCCCTTATTTTTCTTTCCTTTTCTTTTTGTTTGTTGGGGGGCTTTTGTTTGTTTGGTTGGTTTTTATTTGGGGGGCAGGGTGTTTTGCTGGGTTGGAGTGATTTTTTTTTGTTTTGGGGCTTCTTTGCTGTTGCTGGGTTTAGTTTAGAGGTTTTCTTAGGTTGGGTTGGGTTGGTTTTGGGAGGCAGGGCTTAAATATTCCGGTGCTGGAGAGGAGCACAGCCCAGACCGGTGCAGGCTCTTGCAAAGAGGGTTGGGGGCAGCAGTGCCACATTCCCACACTCTCAGCCAACGTCACTGGCTCTCTCCCACAACAATTCTTTGCAGACACCTCTATATCGCAGTTTAGCACGTTTAACTCCATGGGTACTAGCTGCTCTCACAGCACTTTCCCAACTCTTCAAAACCTCCATCAGAAGCAAGTAAATATTATCTCATTACACCCTCATCAATATTTCTGCTGAGGAGGAAGAGATTTTCGTTGCCACCAAGAAGTATCAGAGGAGTTTCAGTAGGATTTGGGCACCAGCTCCTAACACCGCTCTCAGTGGCTGTAAAAATGGAGCACTCAGCTCATAACCACAGGCAGCTAAACACAAAAATTGCATTATCTTTCATTTTCACCAGCCCGTGGGGGCATAGAGACTTTGTGCTGTTCAGTTATAGAGTTTGGTTCTACAGTTGCCAAAAACCAGATGATCGAGATGGCATCAGTTTTGGAAAAAGAATTTTTGGTGTTTGTACATATACAATATCAATTATTTCTGTTGTATTAACATTGTAGCTTTGTGGATTTACAATGCTTATTATGAAAGCAAAATAATGGTGACTGACAACATTGAAAGAAGCTTTGGCAAGCATGGCATTAATGAAAGGATAAAGACAGGATAAAAATTGGACAAAAATACCAATGTATTCAAAATTCTCCCAATCAGTGAAATCTGTCAACAAAACAAACAAAACCAAAAAAACCACAGAACACCTTTAGAAGCTGAAATTTTTTTTAGGTAAGTATCAAATATATTCAGATATAGTAGGCATCTCTCTTGAATTATAAATACTGCTCAGAAATCCAGGAGAGGATGCATCCTTTAGCAGCCTAGAAAGTTCCAGCTATAGTACCCTAACAATTACAGCAAACATTCCACAGAAGAGTTATCAAATACTACTTGATCCTCTGATTATAATTTCTTCTAAATGGTAATGCATAAGATTTTACAGCAGACTGTAGTTAAAGCTGCAGCTGGAGGATTTATAGAGTTCTGCTAAGACCGAGTCCTTTCAAGAGGCATCAGAAAACACACAATTTACTCATCTAATTTCTAAGGCTGCATCCAAGAGCTGCTGCAGCAGGTAAAGAGAGAGGGAAAAAAAAGAAAAAACAAACAAAGGCACAGCTAACAAGACAAAATGAAACAAGCCAACAGGCTGTGGTGGTAGGAAGGGGAAGGTCAAAAAAGTCAGTCTGCTGCTCAACAGGAAAGGATGGCTGATAAATGATGCTGAGCAGACCAAAGCGTTTACTCTCTCTTCTGCCTCAGTCCTCACTAAAAAGGTTAATTGTGATCAGATGAATAACAAAATTGGTGCTGGCACCGAGAGATTAGTGTATGAACTCTGACAAAAGTCAAAAGGGTTTGGAAAATACTTGGCTAAGTTGGGAGTTTTTATGCCTGTTTTTCAGAGGAAAGGAATCAAAGGGGTACTGAGGGAGTAGTACAGTTTTTGGAGCAGAAGTTGAGGTAGGTGAGAATGCAGATTGCTAGAAAATAGGCAGGAGAGCACCTAGGGATTTATACATCTTTCAGTGTGCAGAGAAATACTGAAACACAAAACCTGTAGGAAACCGGGAGATGACGCGGAGATGAGTAATAGCCAACGTGGATTTGCGAAGAACAAATACGTGAAGCAAATGCAATTCCACTTTCTCTGGCATTTCTTCATGTTTTTCTACTCAACAGTTCATAAGTAACCCTGGGAAGCACAGCCTGGATACATTTCCTGTAGCCTGGTCAAGAAAACTTACTGTGAGCACTTTTCCTCTGAACCAGAGGGTGCCTGAGAAGCTTTAGCACTGCTGCCGTCCAAGGCTCCGGCTGCAAACGGGGGCCTTGGAGTAAAACAATTCCCACCACAGATTCCTTGCCAGTGCTCCAAAACTCAGGAACACTTCATTGACTGGGAAATGTGCTTTCAGATTAACTGGCTCTTTGGTTTCAGTTGTTTGGCCTCTCTCAGGACCGGTGTTTATGGCTTCGTTTGTGAGTTTGTTGGGCACAGGGCCAAGGGTTACAGGGGGATCTCTCCATATGAAAGGCTCCAGCACATACAGGGAGATAATTCCCATAATCCCTAAAAAACATGTAGTGTTTCACAGCCACGTTCTCAAACACATGATGTCACCCGTGATGTCACCTGTTTGGATGCAGGTTTCCTGCCTGCCCATAATTCAGCCACTTTCTAGACCCATTTTAGAAAGGTTTTCTATTCACTATGGAATATTTTACAGCTCTTGATACATTTGCCATTGTTATGCTGATATTTATTCAGGGGTTTTTTCACCTGAGAAAGAAAAATGATAACTCAGGGCGCCATTTCATCATTTCACTGCTGCTTCTTCATGCTAAATACACTCAATTCCTTCAGTGTGTATTTATGAGTTCTAGCCCTAACTGTGTTCTTCCAGACTGATGCAATTACTCTTGAACTTTTGAAGACCAATTTTATCTGTCCTCAATGTCTCAGTCTCCTTTTCTTTTTCACAGGTTTTCAAATAAAATGACTCAGAAGCATGGTATGCACTGAACTTCCAGGTTTCAATATAACACCTTTCAAAATATGAACAGGTCTCCAAAACATTGCTGGGCACAGAGAAACAAGTAAAGCCTGGGAGGTAAATGAAGCTTTATGGCTGCTAGACTATAATGGTTACCAAGCAGTTTGAAAGCAAAAAGTATTTTCAATACACATTAAAATTAATTCAAACCTGTTTCTGAATACTGATCTCTCTCATTTGTGGTAAGACATGCAGAAACCACTTAAATTTTATTACACAGCAAGGATTTTCACATAATTAGATTAGTGGCTTTTTTTTCCCTGTATTCATACTTCCTACTAATTGCTAGTGCTGGATATTCCTAAATGAATAGCATCAATTTTCTTTATATTTATCAGGACATGATCATATGTTTTGTGCCGAGAACATTCCTTCTGCAGAATAAATGAAGTCCCAGGCACAGGTTAATGGAAACTTCGCCACTAACTTCAAAGGAACCAGAATTTTACCCACAGATCTAATGCAAAATCCTCAGAGGTTAATGAGAGTCTTTCCACTGACATCAGTGTGGCTTGAACAAGGGTAAGAGAGTTGCTCTAATTCACTCCTTAGGCCCTGATGAAAACACTTAAGCATTTCTCTAAGCATACACTTCAGTGCTTTCCTAATTTGGCCCATATTTATCAGTGAAAGGAGAAGGAACCAGATATTTTCTTTCAAACATCTTTACTTTGCTCTATGGGCTGAATAGGAGAGTAGATTCTGGTCACATTATATTTTTGTAAGGTTAGTTAGAAGACATCTGGGAACTTTCATTCACAAGCGCTTTAATCTAGTAAAAAAATTCTCTCAACTTAGTTATCTAGTTTCCAACATCATATTTCCTGAAATGCATCATTATATATGCTAAAATAATAACTTATCCCTTGATTATTTCTTTTAGAAGGAATTTTTGTAGAAGTGTCAAGGCCATGTAAGAATTAGCATTAATTACCCCAAGGCATTTCAGACCAACACTTGTTAAGCAGATCTATTAAAACCAATGATGAGTTTAGAGTAAAACCTATGAGATTTATACATGACCAATTAAGTATAAAAGTTTTAAATTTCTCTTCCTCCCCTCCAACCCAGCCCCCAATGAATATAATGTTTTCAAAATTCAAGTAGGACAGCACTGAATAGAAAACAGTATCATCCTTAATGACTAGCATGCAACAAACAGACTTGAACCCCAAAATGTTTTCTTATTAAAATTACATTTGGAATCTCATTATGGAGAAACTGCTAACCTCTATTTATTGGTAGGACAGTAGCAACCAAAAGTCCTGTTCTGCATTGCTGGGAATTTACGTGCATTAAGTCCATGTCCTTATCATATACATTTAATGTACATACACATATAAAGGAAAGGGGGCCATTATCTGCTTTTCACAAAGGTGGATCAAGGCAGAGGGAGATCAAAAGACCTTCTGTAGCTTGCACAAGAAGACGCTGGCTGAAGGAGAATGCAAACCTTCAAAACCAGTCCTAAATCCTCTTAATCATAAAAGCGCCCATCTTCAGCCATTCTGTTCCCAAAATCTTGCAAGAGCAATCCTGACTAGTAGCTTTAAAAAACCCAGATATTTGAAATACTGCTGAGGGAGCAGAGCCAAGTCCTGAAACCTGCAGAGGAGGGTGCCACTGACTCTCTGGGACAGCAGCAAGGCTCCTTCCTGCCCTCCACCCTCCCCACACCCTCTCCCAGCAGCAGCTGAATCCCAAGACAATATTTTTCTGCAGATGACGCAGCAGAGTTGTTGCAATTGTCCTTTTAATTTCCAGCAGCAAAAGGACTCAAATGGCTGCGGTGACAATCTCTGCATGGAGCATTTCTGAAGCACATGAGATTACTGGAGATAAGGCTAGGGCAACGTGTCTGTAAGAAATAAAACAATGTAGAAGTGCTACTGTGAGCACCAGCCTTGCCATCGCTCTGGTTCTGCCACCCAGGGTGACTGGCAGCTGCTGGAGGAGATAAGAGAGTCCCATCCCAGGCAACAGCAACGTGCACTGAAAACCCAACTCTGATTTTCAGGGGCAGTTGTGATGTCCATTCTCCCTCTTGCAGGGCCACGTGTGCTCTGAGACATCGACCTCTGATGGGAGTTTTCGGACGTGCCTGAGCCACAGGGGCAGAAATGCAGGGCACAGCCAGCAAATGCTCACCTCAGTGAAGCCAAAGCAGCCTCTACTCCCCTGGCCATCTCAAAAGTCACTTGGGTTACACGGCATTAGTCACGCTCCCGAGTAGAAGTTGTTTTGTTTTAATTTAGAAAAACTATCACACTTATTCCGCTGAGCAGGAGGGGGAAGCATTGCTGCCCTGCTCCAACCTTACACAGTGATAGGCAAAAAACATCACCATCTGTCTGGGGGAGGCAGTTGGTAGCACGTGGGCTGGGCTGAGTATTTCACTGGATTTGTGAAGTCCTCGGGACATTAGGCTCATTGGGCCCCATCCAGTGAGGAATAATTGGAGAACAATCCAAGTGGAACTCAAACTATTTTTTTTTTTTTTTGGAGCTTTGGTGGTACGGAAGTGATGTTTGGCGCTTTTTACTCATTTTTCTAGATCCAGGTCTTTCCAGGGATCTGTGCAATACCCCACGGGGCTTGAAAACAAACAGTTCAAATCGCCAGAACACAACAACCCAGTTTCTAAGTATAAAGCCAATTTAGATAAATGTAACAACGTTTGGAACAGAGAGACAGTCCCAGAATTATTTTCCAGAAGCAGGAGAAAATTTGAATTTCAGAAGAGCGGTATTTATCTCTGCGCAACCAAAACCAGCAGTTTGCACTTATTGGCCTCCAGGTAGAAACCAGACATTTTTGGGTGCCTGTACCTCAGTCCTGGCTGAAAGAATGGCAGAGCAAGGCAGCCCAGAGCTCACTGTGAGCACCGAGAGGGCAGCCCTGCACCCGGAGAGCCCCAGCGAACGGAGCTGGGGAGCGCAGATGTGGAAAATCAGACCCTGGGTACTCTCACGCTGGCAGAGGAGAGCTGCTAGGGTTGCCAACAAACACATTTCCATTCTGAACCGCTGGGATTTTGTGATTTGCAAGCACAGATTTCACGTATATGGGGAAAGCATTATTCTCCTGTTCGAAGTTATTTTTCAATAATTAATGAATAAAGCTGAATTCTCTGTGTATAATGAAATGGAAGTGTCATTTTGGCAGATGGTTAATTGTTTTCCAGTGTCACCAGCCAGCTCTTCTTGGTGCCCGCTGAATCCTGATTTCAGGTATATTTTCTGGACACTCCATTTATTTATTTTTCTGATACATAGCTCTGCAAAGATTTACATAATAGCATGAATGTTTGCTGGTAACATAAGCCCTGTGTTTCACTGCAATACCTCGAGCAATTTGCTGACAGTATTTTTCTGCAAAATTAGATATGGAATTTGGAGCAAAAAGCTGCTGCCTTGACAGACACAAATTCCCTTGTTACTGAACAAAGGGTTCCTTTATTTTTTTTCATGGCAATAATGAACCAAGAAGCTTTAAGGGAGGGAAATAACATTGGAAGATTAATGATGATGAACAGATTTGGAAAAACTCCAGCAGACTTGAAGCTTCCTTCCCCCCTGCCCCTCCAACCTCTTCCAGTATTATTAATGCAAAACAAAATGGAAAAACATCTACAGGAAGAGGCTGAGAACTCCCCCAGGAAGATCTGAAACAATGAGACAGAAACAGAGGATGTGAGGACGCAGAGCTCTGAGTGGGAGGAAAATACCCAGGTGGATTTCAAGGCTGGGAATGATCTTCAGACAGCCGGAGAGAATGTTTCAAGCAGCTGAGGCTGAGACCTCGGCTGGAAGAGCTCAGCATGCCACAAAGTGCCTTTGCTTCCTTTACGGAACCCGGAGAATCCGTGCAAAGGTGATGAAGCAAGATGGAGATGTGAGAGCCCAGCGCTGCTCTCTGGAGTATCAGAGCTGCTACTTACAAAAAGAAAAACGGGAGTTTGAAAAAAAACCAACAATCCCAACCTGGTCAATACTTTCCTTTTGAAGCTGAAATATTCCAGCACAGTTTTCAGTTTAAATTCACTTAAGACACACAAAGGTGATTTCTTTTTTTTTTTTCCATTAGCCACAAAATTACCTGTGTGCACTTAACATTTGCTTGTACAGAAATGCATTCATGGTGCACGTGGCAATTATGTTTCTGCAGGAGTGGTGCTTTTGTACCAAAATCTGAAAAGTGGGGATGGCAGAACAGAGCCAGGGCTCTGAAGGTGAGTGACAGATCTGTGTCTTGTCCCTGTGCACATCCAGCAGGAAAAGAGTCACACCAAGGGTAGGACTACAACAGAAACCGCAGCACCACTTTTGATCTTCTATTTTTCCACCACAGCATACACTCTCCTGTGCAATTTTCTTTTTGCTCTTTTCCCCCCTCATCTTCCCTAAAGCCTCATGATCCCTCTGTCTCTCTCAGCAAGGCCATCTCCCCTTGACAGAGCCTGCACCTGCATCCTGCAGTTTCCCAATGAATCCTTTCTGATCACCTGTAGAAAACAATTTGGGGCCCATTTTCCTCCTCAGAGATGTGTTTTAACAGAAATCAGAGCCATCTCATATCTCCAGGATAGAATGTAGGCTGAACTCTTCAAGCCAGAATTTAATGCTGTTTCAAAGCAAGTATGTTCTGTTTGGATAATTTTCTCCCCTCGGGAAAATATGTCAAAATAGTTAAACTCATTAAGAAATCCCCACAACCTGGGCTTTGATGGAACACTGCTTTTCCAGTCAGCTCTGCTGCCAATCACATGATCCTAATAAAAAAGCAATTGAGCCCCCTGGAACAGACACTTTTCCATGTGAAATCTCGTATCAGACCTTTTAAACAGCCCCCAGCTCTCACCTCCCCTCCAAAGTTCCTCTCCCTGTAAAATTCTCAGACAAAGTTTTCTCAGGTAATGGGGAAATGGAAATGACAAGGCCAGACAGGTTTGGATACAGACACAAATTCACCCAAGGTGTTTGCCCATCAATGCCCACTCTATTTGTATCTTCACACATCTCTCACCAGACCAAAAACTGCAATAATTGTCCTTTCATTTCGCAACACTCCGGACACAGCTCGTACATTTTTACGAGCTTTCCAAAATATAGATGCTACTCAAGAAAGCAGTGGCTTTGCTTTTCCAGCTGCTGTTTCTGTGCTGTTTCTGATGTCTGAAGGAATTACTGATACTGGAGGGGGTTACAGAAGCATCTGAGTACACTCATGTTATTTTTGGTTTCACCCGGGTCATTCGTTTATGCTGTGACTTCAGTAAATGTACTTGCCTTGTGAGGAGATATCAAAAATATCTGAGGCACATGATAATGGAACAGTTTCTGTTACCAGAGATTTTCTCCTGAACATTTGTTGTAAATTGCAAGTATTTATCGCACTGGCTATAAAATACATTGGCTGAAAAGAGCAAATAGATGAAATTATTACACAAAATTTTCATTGCAGCATCACCTGCTATGCTATTAATGCCAAAATGTTCAGTGTAATTCCAAGAAGATCCTTCCACCCACAGAGGTAATACTCTAATATTCTTATTTACCTACTTATTGCTGTTGCTCAAGGTCATGGATATTTAAACAAGATTGCATAATTACAGGGATATATTCCCTTTTATTAATTGTGACCAGACTGGTATCACAGATACCAAGATACATAGCCAACTAGCCAAAATTTAATTAAACACTTGCTATCTAATCGTGTAACTGCTGTGGAATAAGACATCAAATACTAAAGAAAATTTTTATGGCCACACAGCTGAAAGCAAAAGCTGCATAAAGATGAAAAACACAGGTTAAAACAAGAAATTAATACTAGAGGATTGCACAAATCTATCATGTAGATGTGTAGAATTCAGGAAAAAAAGCCCAAGCCAATTTCTTGTATAAAACCATGAGAAACCAAGAAAGTGAATGAGGACCTGTCCCAAGCAAGCAGAAATTCTGAAAGAGCATCGGAAAGGAGAAGGCAATTTTCTGTGCTCATCTTTCTTTGCCATTCCTCGTTCAGAGCCCTCCTTGCCTCTGCACTCTTGTGGGGATGAGGGAAAGGAGAAGAAAGCAGGCAGGAAAGCAGATATCACAAGATACACCAACTCATCTGTTTTGCTTTTCAGACGAGTCTCAAGACGGTAGCAGAGATGGATTAAGGTAGGTAAAGGCTTGGCATAAACCAGAGCTGATGGGAAGCACCAGTCATGCACAATGAACACAGAATTCACAGCACCAGAGCCAGGAGTCCTCGCCCTCAGCTTCCCCCAAAAAAAGCAGGAGGGCACCATCCCACCCCAGCCACTTCCTCTGAAATAGAGAACTGCAAAAAGCCAAACTGAACCACATCTCGCCAGAGACTGTAAAACCAGTGACCAGAAGTCCTCTGGCATATAGGCTGAAAGGTGAAAAAAGAAAAAAGTGACCAGAAGTCCTCTGGCATGTAGGTTGAAAAGTGAAAAAATAAAAAAGTGACCAGAAGTCCTCTGGCATGTAGGCTGAAAGGTGAAAAAAGAAAAAAGTGACCAGAAGTCCTCTGGCATGTAGGCTGAAATGTGAAAAAAGAAAAAAGTGACCAGAAGTCCTCTGGCACGTAGGCTGAAAGGTGAAAAAAGAAAAAAGTGACCAGAAGTCCTCTGGCATGTAGGCTGAAATGTGAAAAAAGAAAAAAGTGACCAGAAGTCCTCTGGCACATAGACTGAAGGGTGAAAAAAGAAAAAAAGTGACCAGAAGTCCTCTGGCACGTAGGCTGAAAGGTGAAAAAAGCAAAAAGCAAACAAACGAACGATAAAACCTGCCAGCACCGATGAAGTTTCCCTCGGGAACAGCGCGTTCTGGGCAAGGTTGTCAACCTAGGAACGGCGCTCTGGGTGGTGTTACCCACCCAAATTTGCAGCTAAAGAAGGTGGAAGAGCTTCTGGAAAACAGGCAAGCGTATTGGAGAGGTGTCAAGGTAGCAAGAGATTTTGAATTGTGACAGTTTAGAGCGAAGAAAAACCATGAATGAAAATTGCACCATGAAGTTACAGCTCTCAGCAGGTGAATTTTTCCTCATCTTCCACAACTTTCCTCCAGACAATCTAGAAAGTTCAGTTTCAGCTCTCAGATTTTGTTGTTGGCACATGTCCTAATGACTTCACAGGATTAAGAGAGCACTTCCAAATTCCCCACTGAATAATCACGTTTAAAAAGAAAAAGCATCTCAGAAACAACCAAGTGCATATTGTGGATTGGAAAAAGAAAATCAACTGAAGATAATGATGTCTTACAGGAGGTCAAGAAGAGCAGAGTTACACAAGAGAACTGCACAAAGTCAGTCTGAATCAGATCTTGCAAGAGGCTTTATAACAAATAACTAAAAGTCTTCTGGCACGCATGTTGAGAGGTTAAAATAAAAATTTTTTTTAAAAAAAACAAAACCAGAACAGGATCACTGCATTGCTGTGCCCAGCCCCAGTGAGGGGGTCACGGTCCCACTGTCCTGTCCCACACCACGCTGGGCTGGAGTCAGTTCCACTGCAAGCTCTCTGCAAAGTGGAAAACTCTCCCGACTCAGCCAAACACACAATAAACCGTGGCTGCTTACGAGAGCAGCGCTCCCAGCCCGTTTGTCTGGGAGTCCTGCCCAGCCTTCAGCTCCCAGCTTTGACAAGGGATTACCCTGCGGAGAAGGTGAGAAACTGAACCCCTGGACAGTGAGGTTCTCTCTACACACAAAATTAGGGGTGTGCTCTATTTATTTAATGCTGATACAAGTCTACTGAGTGTCAGGAGACAAACTGAAGAGGGCAGACCCTCCTCCAGGGAACAATTAAAAGCTTTTTATACCTGCACAGGTGAAAGATGTGCTGGTACTGACCATTCACATCTCAGTGCGCTCACAGACTCGCACCTCGCAGGCTACATCACGTCAGAATAAAAGTGTCTCGAGTCTTTTACATTAAAAAGAACTTCTAAACTACCCCTGGTTAAAGGCAGGCCAGCAGCAATTTCTAATTCTCTGTTAAATGCCACCTTTAATTCCAGTCCCTCAGCAAATTTTCTTTAGCCACATCCACTATAAAATGCATGGTGTGTTCCTGGGAGTCTTTCAGCTCAGCTGTGCCAGCTCCTACTGCATCAAAAATAGAACCTGAAGTAACAGAACCTAAAAAGATATAAACCTCCTTTATTGTGTCTACTTGACTATATTAGCAGATGGCCATGCCTGAGACTATAAAATGCATAACAAATATTCTCTTTACAAGGGGGAGGAGTGCCTTTCAAGCTCCAGTTGCCTCCAGCACCAAGGCCTTTGGTGGGCAGCATCTTGGGCAGTTTTTGGGCCAATTCCCCGCGCTCCCCTCGTCCCCCAGCACAGAGCATCGCCCACCTGGGGCAGGAGGCAGCACAGGGCTCTGTGGAGGCTGCACATCCCACCCTGCACGCCCTCGCCCAGGCACTGACCCTGCCCTGCTGGAGCCACCAGGACAGGGAGGGGACACATGGTCACCAGCGGAGCGTGAGCTTCCCAAGGGCTGGGATGGTCAGCAGCCCTGGCTGCTGCTGTGCCGCGTGTGCAGCTCCAAATCACACCCACAGGTGTCTGTGGAAACAGCTCAGGCTGTGCCCAGCTCGCAGCAGGCAGAGGGGGATCCTCCCGGGCCAGGTTGGGGTTTAGTGGCCGCAGCATCGCATCCCTGGACAGTGCTGGTGGCCGGAACAAGCCTGGACGAGGCGCTCTGCCAGCCCAGGGCAGGGCAGAGCTGGGCACCCCTGGCAGCTGCAGAGGGGACAGGGAGAGTGGGAAGGGCAGCAGAGCTGGGGAATTGCCCACCCTCCCGAAAAAGGGCTTCGTGTGAGGAAAGTGTAAATTGGGTTCCTGTTCTGCAGCTACATCAGCTACAGCCCTGACAGCCCCTGCTCCATCTGCAGCAGCTACACCAGAGCTCTATCAAATAAATCAATTTAGAGATACAAATACTGCCTGGACTAGCAGTAATGAGAACTTAACTCATTAATTCTACCCGAAATATAACATTCCTTCCTTTGACTGCATATTCCACAGTCCATCCCGTTTCCACTAGCTGGACAGAGAGCATGCAAAGGGACTGTGGGGAGTGAGGCTGTCAAGAAACTTGAAATTTTAAAAAAAGCCCAATCTGCAAGTCCTTTGAAGGATTTCAGGTTTTTGCTGAACTGTTCTGGGAGTTGGAATCACCAGAGTATCTGAAGTTGGAAGGGGCCTGTAAGGATCATCATGTCCTGCTGCCCCCAGGGTGATCTGGAATTAAACCACGTGGCTAAGAGCATCATCCTGATGCTCCTTGAACTCCAGCAGGCTCCAAGTCGTCTGGGACCTTTCATTTTTAAATATTTTCTTTATTTATTTAAAAATAAAAACGGAACAAGCAGTGATTTTTCGAAGGGGGGGGGGGATTAAAAATAAAATTCCGCAAACCCATTTCTGAGGAAAAAGTACAGTAATTACAGGATCCTGCAGACACCAAGAGAGCCAGGGCTGGATATCCCCAATCCCTCAAAGCAGACAATCCACCAGGAAGCTTTTCCCCACAAGGCTCTTCAGGAACAGGTTCATTTTACCTGAAAGCAGCAGCGTTGATGGATTATTCCAAACAGGTATTAACGCCCACATCCCTCGGTGTTCATTGGCACCGGGCAGGAGCGCAGCTTCCTCACCCAGCTGAGGGACCCTCGGGGCTGTGATGTGGTGAGCTGACCTTTGAGAGCAACCAGAAATGTTTCTGTCGCTCTTTTCAGGGCTGTTTGTTTTGTCCACGGAGAGAAGAAAACCCATTCTGAAGCAATAAGGTGTTTTCACGTTATGAATGCATCTTGACGAATGGAATTTTCATTACAAATGTGTCTGACCTTTTGTAAATAGACCTACTCCTTTAAAAGCCTGCTCTGATGTCTATTAAAGACAAGGCAAGGACTCGCAGAGATTTCAGCTGTAGGTTCATCAGACACACCAAAAAAAAAAAAATCAGATAGCACAGGGCCTTCAGCTTGATATTTAAGACGTTTTCATTAAATTTTAATATATCCTTAAACTTTAATATTATGCAATCAGGAGGTAGTAATTCACTGTCTTTAAAAATAAAATGAGAATAAAACCTATAGTAGGCAGATAATTTTCCAGATTAATTTTTTTCTTACTTTTTTCACAAGACTTTATTAAACTGTATTCCCCTCTTTTTGCTAGCTATTTTCGTGGTAAGAGGAGCAAAAGAGCACAGATACAAATCAATTCTTGCAACTCTGGCCATGCTGCAGCTCCAAAATTTCTGCAGAAATAAGTTTCTTTTTCATCTGAGGTGTTTGGTTGCAAAAAGGATTTATACATGCAAATGCACTGGGCAGCTGTCAGTCAGCAGGAACGAAATGAGAGTTTCTGCAAAGACTTGCAATTGTAATTGTCAGATTTGGCAAGTGAGGAAAGCTGAGCACCATCAGATCTGCAAGGATATGTGATATACGTGTCCTTGTCTGGTTCTTATTCAGTTTTATGCACAAGTTCTGTCCCCTTAGCTGGAATTTAATTCATGCACTGAACAAACACTGAACCCCTAATGCTTAAGCTCGATAATCAGATATTCTCAATTGATGTGCCAATTTTCTAGACAAATTCTTTGTCACTACTGAAGTATCATTAACCAACACATTTTTCTCCCTTCCAAAGCACAGATTTGGCGAATGAGTAATTCTAACACTTTATGGCATCCACAGATTTTGTTCAAAACATTGACAGCTTTCACATAGTCATTCCCACTGTAATGAAATGTATTGCTCTTTAAACAGCATTTCCTTACCACGAAGAAATATTCACAAAGATGTGCTACCTACATAAATATTTAAGTTGGTATTTTATATCTGCATCCCTGCATGAACCAGCAGAAGAATGCTGGTCATAAATTACAACTGTAAGTAGCACTAAAGGTACCTGAAATCCTGGATCAGGCTGCTGTTGATGACAATCAGCCTCTACTTATAAAGGGCCAAGGTGCTGGCATTACTTTTCATTATAAACCCCAAAACACCAGAAGTAAACAAGTAGTTAATACACATTTTATGTAGGAATAACAAACCACAGATGGCAAAAAACTAATGGGGTTTTTTCACCTCCGTTAGATGTGTCAACTCGCTTCACTCTTTCAGAAGGACTGACAGCAATTTTTAGAACTCTCCATTAGGAAATATTAGTTTCATCCTGGGTGAGTCAGTAATTTCAAGTGGGATGGTGAAGTCTGAGCAACAACTCTGCAATAATAGAGAGACTTAAACACAGGATGGGGGCAAGGCATGGCCTTCACCAAGCATTTCCCTGCTGGCTGATGGCTCACCAAGATGATGTCTCTCCTGCTGCTCTCAAGTGCTCCCCACTGCTCCCAGAAAAGCCCTATAAGAGTCTGATCAAAGAAGTATATTGGGAGAGGGGTGGAGATCACAATGAGTTTTTGGGACAGGAAAACCCGTTCCTACTCAGCTCCATATTAAACTCTTAAAATTAAGCACTGCATCCAATAAGCTGTACCACAGGTGGTAATAATGATGCTATTTTAGACCAAGTGATTCTGCCAGCTATCCTGGAGCAGATTCAGATTAATTCCACTAAACTCAGCTTGATTTGTTGCAGACCCATGACAGTGCAGGGAGGGTTTCAGGGACCACGTGCCAAGCACACCAGACCCAAGGCTGAGATTCAGCAGGTGGGGGCCCTTGGAGCAGCATGTGCTCTCCCAGGCTTACCACACTCCTGGGGTAATGGGGGTACAATAGTTTAAAATAAATTTGAAAAGCAGTAAACCAAAAAAAGCCCACATTCTCCTTGCCACCTGTCAACACTGCCTCTTCAGCTCGGCACCACCGCTTTGCCCACACACCGGGGCCATGAGCCACGCTCCCTTTGAGGGGAGGAGACCTCCCCAGACCTCCTGTCCCTCCCATTTCAGGTGTCTCCAGATGGGACTCACTGGAACAGGAGTCAGGGGAGCTGGATTTCAGATCTGGCTCATCTGAGGAGCAGCAGGCTATTTATTATTGACCTGCTGCACGGCACCCCAGGGCAGCATTTCATCCTGGAGCCTGCGAGCTCCCCGTGCTGCCCAAGGGAGAGAAAAACCACCCCACCTCTCCTGCCTGAGCTCAAGCTGCACTGCTGCAAAAGCCATCAGCAAACTCTCCAAACCCTTAAAAATTTATATGGGTCTTCGACAACATATTGGTCTTCACCAATATATTTTGCTTTTGAGCATTTTCTGACTTGCTGTTGCAGTGAGGCACCCCCATGGAATGGAAATCAGGAGCACAGAGAGCGGAGTGCAGAGCAGGGACAAGCCTGTCCCAGCCTGGGAGGAGAGAGGGGAACGAACCTGGAGCTGGGCTCAGGCTGGAGGGCACAGACACAACGTCCCTCATCACCTGCTGTCCCCAGGCTGCAGTTTGCCACCAGAGGAGAACCTGTCACTCCAAACGCCCTCCTCCATCCCGAATATCCAGTGCACAGAGCATCCCCCGGGCTGGGGATGCAGCGCAGACATTCCTTTGTCAACCAGGGACGGGCTTTCTGTGCAGACTGAAGCGTGTCATGGAAACAGCCTGGATATTTTTAGCTGTGAAAACGCATCCGTACAGTAAACTGGGACACAGAGAAGAAAACTAAGGCAGTGTCCAGCAGCAATGCATTTTGAACGCGCTAATTAAGAAATGGTACGAGCTGAAGTGCCATTATCGCTGCTCTAGCTGACACTGCCGGATGTATTCCTGGCAAGGCTCGTCCTCTTTACAATGGCTTGGAGGTTTCACTGTGCTCAGGCAGCTCCTCAGGAAAGGCAGCCAAGCTTAGCTCAAATAAAAGGCAAAACTCTAAAACAATATTGCCTATAAAAGTTGATTTTACTCCAGAGGAAAATCTAAGGTGCTTGAGTGTCAAACCAGGCCAGGGTCACCCTGAAGATGGCAAAGCAAAGGACAGGCATCAACCAGCAAAACGTTTTTATTTTCAAGGTGTACTTTTAAAGTGTAGGGGAGAAAAGCAATTAATGGCAGTTAATGGCAGTTAAAGCAAATAATGTCCATATTTACTGCACTGATTTTAACTAAACTTATTACTCTATAGGACAGCACTTATTTATTTGGATACAATTAAGGTCTGGCCAAGCACTGTTAAACACATTACAAATCTCTTTAAGCACAATCCAGAAGAGATTCCAAACTGCGAGACAGAGTTAGTGACCTGATCCAGGATTAATTTGGCTCCAGACATGAGAACTTCACTCAGCTCCTACGAAACTTGATGTGATGGGATTTGGAGCTCACTGGGACAAGAGTGACCAAGAAATAAAAAATAAAAATAAAAAAAAATAAAACAGCCAAAAAAACCAAACTTCAAGAAAAACAGGAAAATACTTGAAACAGTTTTCTGATCCACTCAGTTCTCACAGTTCTGGTGTCAGCTCTTACTTACATGGCTGAGGTCAATGGAAGTGCCAATATTAATAATTAGGGGTTTAACCCACGTGCAAGGTCCCAAAGGACTGGGGACTTCTTTTTTCAAAGGTTCTCCACAGACTACATTTATCACTAGTTTAGAGAAAAGCAGACCATTGATGGGATCAGCAGTTGCTGTCATATCTTTCTTCTGCTGAAATTAAATGCCAGGCCCCTGAACTCCATAAGGACACTGATTTGAATTTAATGTTAAAAGGGTTTTACTTTAGGGCCACTGAATAAGCACATTTGGCTATGGATAACTAGACACACAGGAGAGCCCCTGTGTACAAGTAATAATAAAATATCTGCATAGCTCATTTTAATTATGCCAAGTACAGCATGAATCGACCATGAAGAAACAAGCACAATACTATGCTGTTAAAATATACAAAAGGACAGAAAAATAGGGGGGAAAAAATGGAAGAGGAACACCCAAGCCTTTTTGAAAAAAAACAAACTATTTTTAGACCTCTCAAAATTAAAAGGTGTAGAAGAAAACAGAGACCTTTTCTCCTCTCAGTGTCACTTGCACTGTGGTAACTGCGAAATCTCACCTAGGATAAAACTGGTATTTCTACTGAAAATAAGAGAATATAGACTCCAAGAACAATGAGGAACAGGGCACTCTAACTTCTGTTCACGTTCCAAATGTACAAATTTCCTCCCCAGCACATTCTTTTCAACCATAAGCCAAGCAATCTTATGAAAAAGTATTTGGATGGGAACTTGTTTTCTTACTGCTTTTTAAAGAAAGAAACTTTTATAAATATCAGAATCCCTTTGATGGCAAATCCCCTCTGAAGTCCCCCAAGTATCTTCAAGTCTTGAAACACCACTGGATCACTTGGGGATGGAGCAATAGGAGAACAATTTCATGGAGTGTGCTGGTGATTTCACCAAGGAATCGTAACAATTCAGACACTCCTCATCGAGGAGTGGGAAATACAGATGAGGAGACGCCCCCTCCTCAGCCAGGTCCCTTTGGATGTGGAAGAAAATCCACATTTTTCTGAGGTGGTGGGGGTGGGACCTGCAGGAGCTGCTGTGGCACAGCTGGGGCAGGAAATCTCCCAGTGCTGCTCCAGTTCAGAGCTGCGCAATTTCCTCCACAAAATGACGTTCGAGTCTGCGGCTTTCGACCCCGTTTCAGACACACATAAAAGTGAAATGCGAAATTTCACCAAAATAAAACCTGAGGAGCTGGCCAGGCTTATCTGTGAGGTTTGTAGCCAACTAGGATGTCCTTGAAGCCCAGCAGCTCGTTTTTTTCTCAAAGCCCAGGAATAAACACACCAGATGCTCCAAGCAGCAGCAGCTCTGCCTCTCCTTGGGGGCCAGGGCAAACTCAGACGCTCAAAAGGAACAACCAACCACTTAAACCCTGCAACATCCACGGATTTCTCCTAGAGGTAGCAAAGACAGCTATTTTTACATTCTTACGGGCCTTTTTCCTCTCATTTGGTTCACGTAGAATATAATTTTAGATGTTCTTGCTTCTCTTTTTCCCAGCTGTAAATATTTGGTTCCATTTTCATTGCTCCTTGTCCCTTATCTTTAATATCACATAAACAGAAGCCTGCAGAGTTTCTCCATCTACAAATACATGAAGATTAATTTGCATGCTGAAATCTCAAATCAAATATTTTAAACTGGATATGGATAAAACAATAATCCACTTCTGGGCTGAAATCCAAACAAATAAATAAAATAGATTTCACACGAAAGCAATAAACAATAGCAACGCCAATTACTCATTAGAATTCCTGCTCTGCAGACATGACTGACAAATACTTTATAAAAGCAATGAAAGGAACAATAAAAGTCTCAAGTCCTCAAGCTGTCATTACTGTTCAAACTTTCCTCCTCACCTAGGCCATGTTGGTATCACCTTCACAAACACCTGGAGCTCTGAAGCACTCAGGGGTCAGAGATCACCTAAACACTGAAATCAGCCCACGATGGGAAGGGAATCAAACATTCCCCTTTAGATTCTAATTCACCTGCAACACAGCAAAATGCCACAGCTCGTTCTTTTCCCGAGCCAGCACCAGCATTTCTTTCAAAGCTGCGTCTGCATCTGCTCAAACCTCCAGCTTTCCGTGGGGATGCGCCGGGAGATTTTCAGCGCTGCTCTAAGCAAGCAATCCCCGAGCAAGAGTCACCGTGACTCACACACATCCCCACGGCTGAGTCACAGCTACTCCTCTGCTCTACTACTCCTTCCAAGATCCGAGGGAGGCGATTCACTCTCTCGCAGTAATTACGCCCGCCCGGAAAACAGCCAGGATGGCGATTGCCAATCTGTAGTATTCAAATATTATGAGTCAGCCCTCCCCTCCCCAAAGTCAGGTGGCTGGCTTAAAAAGTCACATCGTTTTAAAAATATTAAGTCTGTGGGAAATTTTTTATTCGCTTTTTGATTGTTATTTTGGGCCGGTTTAAACGCACGCTTCTCCCTCCCACCTCCTCTCTTCCCTGCTCTCCTGCGAAATGAAAGGCGAGATTCTCACGGAGTGACTCGATTTCGTGCTTCAGCAAAGACACTTCATAATACATCACACAGGTGCAGACTGTGAGGTGATGCCATGGCGAGAGAAGGGTCACCTTCCGTGAACCTTGAACAGACACGGTTCAAGTTAGGAAACCAAAAAATTCACTCCAAGTCTGAAACTTTTTTGTTCTTCACCCCCTCGATGCTCTGATGAGGAATATTTATCTCTGAATATTTAGCTGCAATAGCAGGCACCGTATCTATCTATCTATATCAAGGTTTTGTGGAGGATGGGAGAATTTATTCCAAGCCCTCAGAAACTGGAATACCTAATGAGCAATGGCTGTCACCTGTGAAATCTCACTCAAATCTTAGAGATTCCACAGATACAACTTAAATTTTCTGCAGCAGTTCTGCCACCCTCTCTGCCTGGGATGCCACCTCACAGCCAAAAACTCATTAACACAGGATGACCCCAGAAGCCCCATGGCCAAAAATCACAGAGTCCCTTTCAGCCCTGAGTGACCCTGTGAAACCACAGTGACACAAGCAGAGAGCAGGATCTGCTCCATTTCCCTGCCAAACCCACCCAGCCTGCAGATCCTCACTGATCCTCCCTGCAGCCCGGCCAGGGCCAAGTGGCCAGATGGGATTTTTGGCCTCTGGCCTCAGCTTGGTCTCCAGCTTAATGAAGTCAGACCTAAATGTTATATATTCAGGGGTTATTCAGGATTTATCTGTACGGGGGGATGAGCGCCCAAAAGAGCATCTCTGCAGCAGGATGGCCTTTTGGAGCACCTGCCTTTAGGGCTGCTCCTCTTGAAGACATTCATAAGGTTCCTGTAAATACAGAGAAAACTTTGTCCCAGTGCTCTGAGTATCTTTACAGTGAAAGGAATAAGGGAGTGTCTTTANAGTTACAGGACTCCTCTGTCTCCTTTTTGGACACACACCTCTGGCGTTTGTGGATGAATTTTCCTGACAACAGCGTCCCATCTGAACTGAGCAGCTGTGTGTGAGATACAATCAGTGCACCAGGCACGTCGGACCACTCCTCAGGAAAAGCAGGTTATTACACACTTCCAAACAATTTCCCCCACCAATGATGCTTTGGAAGGAACAAATAAGAACAGCCTCTCGTGAGTGCTTAATACTTCAGAACAATGATTCCTATAAAAAATAAAAACCACGTTGCGACGTGAATTTCGATAGATACAGCCACCAGCTCTTCCAACCAGACTTTTGTAGTGACTGAACCAGGACACATTTGTGACTAAGTTGTAGTGAACAGGATGTTCTCAAATCCATGAGTAAAGAAGAAAATTTTACAATAGGGTACGCATTAAACCTATTTGGTGGGCTGTCGGAGAATGAACGTATTTCATCCCGTATTTCATCCCAGTGACTCACACAGGCCAATATTCTTCAGCAAGGAGTATGCTGGCAATTTTTAGCCTACTCCCCAAGGCATTATGCTGCTGTCAGGAGGTTACCATAAATCCCAAGTGTCCAACTTGCTCTCATCAATGTCAGAAAAAATCCCTTGAGATTTTTTCCCCCTGCAGAGAACCCTTTGCATTCTCACCCCAGAAATCCTTGAATCTCTCTTTTCAGCAGTATCAGTAAAAAATAATGACATTGAAATTCCATAGTAGATAACTTTAATGTGCCTGCTGAGCCCTGCATGGATCAAGTCACCAGCTGCACTCAGGCTCCGCTCCCAGTTCATCAGTGCTGCCCACAACTACTGCAAATAAATTAATCAAGTAATTTTGGTTTTAGGGCTTTAAATACACCCATAAACACCCTCACCTTGGACATGCCTCCTGGTTCCCACCATGCCTATCACAGAAGTCCGGTCTGTGTTGTGACATGTGGAATACAAAGGAAAAGCAAAGCATTTCCCATTTCCTTGCGGCGCTCCCTTTTCTCCCAAGGGTTGCCCCCAAGGTGGGGGCAGTCTCAGTAGCTCACTTGTTTCCCAATGGAAAGAAAACAAGCTGAGAAAAATCAAGTGTTTCTTCGGTGTGGTTCTGCTTATTTACCACAGAAGAAAAAAACAAAAAGGTATAGCACAATTCTGCTTCCTCAATACACAAGAAAGAATTTACACAAGAATTTTCTTCCCAGAAATGCAAGATTACTTTCCCAGGGAGCATTATTCCCACTAGGAGCTCTCGCTTGTGCTTTCCTCCCTGGCTAAGCACTGCTTCTCCTTTTTCTTTCCTTCTCAAAAGCATGGAGGGATAACCGCTAACCAGTCAAACCAGAGTTTGCAATTAATCCGCAGGAAATCCCGTGTCCATTCGCTCCGCTGCTCATTAGTTTTGCACAGCTCATTGCCTGGGGGCCCGGCTGGCTTTTGTTTCATCCATCACCACACAAAGGAGCACTTAATTGCTCTTTGTATTTACCATAAATGAGAGAGGTGAGTATATCCATCACCGCTAAGCAGCCCTGCAAATAAACACAACATACACCCCACATAAGAGCAGCCATTAATAGCTCCAAGCAAAGCAGCATTAAGCCCTTTTTCATTTTGAAAGCATTAACAACACAATCACTAACTAATTTCAGTTATTAATGTTTCAGTCCCGCAAGATTTATGCAGGGGCATAAGGTCCTGCAGCAGCTTTATATACCTGGGTACAGTACTCCAAAAACAATACCACATTTTTTATGTTGTACAGCATTTCATAATCATAATCCAAATGTCAGTTAACTACTTGACTTTATATACGACATTACTAAAAGATTCAGGAACATTATTTTTTTTTTTAAAAATATGCCAGAAAATCTACACTTGATAATTTCAAGGGATTTGTGGGGCTTTTTAATCAAATAAAATTTTGGTACTTTTTCCAAGAAATAAATCATTGCAGCTGTATAGTTTATACAGGCAGTGAGAAATACGGCCTAGCATTCAGGGCAATAATAAATTATATGAAATGAAGTACCATAGAAACTTCTGCTCACAGCAGATAAATCATAAAGAATTCTTGTGGTCTGAAACTCGCAAGTTAATGTCCAAACTGAACACAGCAAGTCAGGTTTGGGGTGCCTTGAAAGGCTGCTGGGAAAATCTGGCCTCCACTGCATTGTGCCACGTGTCCTCCTCACTTATGGCAGTGAAATATGGATGTAAAATATCACCCTGCTGGAATTTTACCCTCTCAGTGTGAAATTCCCAAGCAAATTAAAAATATGGCATTTTAAGCCTCTCCCTGTCACGTACAAAGCAACTTTTATTTTCCCTATTCTCTTTTTAAGAAAGAAAGAGAAAATACATTAAAAAAATTAAAAATCTGTAACGCAGTTGAAAAACAAAGCAGCTGGAAAAATGAGAGCAGTATTAGGATCTCCTTGGAAGAAAGTAGGTAAGATCTGGAAACCCTCATGGACAGGGTCAATTTTTTAAATCCTTAACAAAACTGAGCCTAATCTGCCATCCCTCTGCCTCTGATCTCAGTCCCCAGTTACTCCCAGTGACAGCCACTGCAAGGAAGTGTCATGAAGGTACAAAACATGAGTCTATATCGATTTTTCCTCTCAATACTGAGAGTATTCTCTCGGGGAGAAGGTACAGAAAGACACTTGGAACACCAATATGAGTTTATCCTTAGTTTAAATTAGAGGCACCACAATTGAAGGCCAGATCTTCAGCTGTCAAAAATGAAAGCCAATATATCCATGGTGATTTGCAGCAGCCATCAGCCTAGCCCTGCACAATTAGTCCTGGCAGGGTCTTTATAAATATTGATTTTTAATTGCATAGACCTGTAATTTCTCTTCCAGCTTCATATAGAAACATACATACACCTTGGAATATTTTTTCTTTAACTGTTCCCACTTTTCCAAAGTGGAGCCCTTGGAATTGTTATGTCCAAAATATTTTTTATTGCAGAGAAATCTGAAAGTCAAAGCTCCACTTGGATTCATTTGCCAATGCAAAATAATAAAAATAAATCAAAGTTCAGCTATCACAGCAGTAATAATTTCAAAAATGTCTCCTTTTAGCTTCAGGTTATATTCCTTCTTTATGCTTGATGGCACAGGAAAGTTGCCAGTTAAATTACTGGCCTCCACCTTGCCTTTTCTAAAGTTTGTATGACTTCATTGCCGATTTCCTGAGCGGCAAAGTTCCTCTTCCAACACAAGAAGAGAAATCTGGTGCTTTGCTTTATACTGCACATAATTCAAAATTTATTTTACTTCATTAGTAGATTACTTTAGAAAAAAAAGCAACTTAGAGAATGTCTTTTCAGGGAACACAACTTCTACTAACTCCTCCTCGGTTTTTCTGTTACAAGAGAGACATTAGTACCATGTCATCTTTAACAAAGCACTTTGTAAGCATTCATTAATCATGCAGTGCCCCTGAGAGGCACATTATGTAATGTTTAATCTGCTCAGATGAGCCTGTAAGTACAAGAAACCTCTCAAAATTTTATCAGCTTTGCAATAAGAAGAGATGTACTTGAAGTGTGATCAGTGGAAGCACCCGGTCACTCTCTGTCCCTCAGGTCCCTCCATGGCCGCAGATTTGCCCCAGAGCTGGGCAAAGCCCTCATTCCCCCTTATCTCCGGGCAGGGTCACCAGTCCTGACTCTGCACCAATGTCAGTGCAGGATTTGAAGAAAAATCCATCCTTGGGAAATGCTAAATAAGAAAAGAAGGCAGCTGTGAGCCCCAGACACAGACCTTGCATTGCCTGGGTCAAACAGGGTCCAAAAATGATGGTGCGTTAATTAATACCCGGTTTTGAAGGATGTGTTCTTAATACTCATATTTACTGACTGAAACGGGAAAGGCAGGGGTGCAGAAATTGCCAAAAAATTCACAGCAAAGAGCTCCTTTTCATCTTGGTTTTACATCTTTCTTTAAATATACATTATGAGTAAACATTTTATACAACGCTATAAAAGCCTCCTCTTCCCTTTTCCTCCTTGAGACCAGCTGAAAAAATTCTAAATTCACAACATTTTTGCTTCCATGACAGTCAACAGATGCTTTGAAATCACCTTGACAGAGGAATATAAAGGATATTTGTGCAGGAACTTGAAGTCAGCCTGTGGCAGCACCTCTGGAGCGGAGTCATTTGTACGCCCATGGCCACTGCACCCCCTGCCCCAAAACCCCCAGAGCTGCCACCAGTCCACTTTAGACACGGCCCTTCCTCGCCTGAGATGAATACAGGAAATAAATAAATAAAGACAGATCACCTTGGAGCTCATGGAAATATCGCTGCCCAAAAATATTCAGATTTTCTAACGCATAGTCCCGCTCCGATCAAATTCACCGGCGCACACGCGAATGAATTTGGGTTCAACGCGAAGACCGCAATAAATCCAGCGGAACTACTTCAAATCAGGCTGGATTTTTCTTTTCTGGCAAGAACCAGAGGAGAGAATGCAGGCAGGGAGGGAGGAAGATGAGGGTGAAGCACAGAGTGGGACGAGCCCAGCAGCCGTGGGAACTGCGCTGCCAGAACTCGTTCACACGGAAAACCAGAAAAACTGGAGGGCTCAGGACACCGGCAGAGATCCCTGCAAAACCCTCGGGTGCTGCTGCAGGTGAAGAGAAGCCCTGGGCAGGGCTGGGCTCTCCCAAGGGCAGAGCCATCATCCCAGGGACAGAGCCATCCCAGGGACAGAGCCATCCCAAGGGCAGAGCCATCCCAGGGACAGAGCCATCCCAGGGACAGAGCCATCATCCCAGGGACAGAGCCATCCCAGGGACAGAGCCATCAGAGCCATCCCAAGGGCAGAGCCATCCCAGGGACAGAACCATC
>VZTX01012301.1:70474-89255 GCA_013400915.1 Pardalotus punctatus
CCTCTCCCTTTATTCATGAATAAAGTTACAGGACTCCTCTGTCTCCTTTTTGGACACACACCTCTGGCGTTTGGGGATGAATTTTCCTGCCGCTGTCAACCCAACCTACACTGCCTCCAGTCCTGTGCAGTATTCTGGTGGACAGACTGGCTGTCAGCAGCCTGAGCCGGGGCTCTGCTCCACCCTGCACTCCAAACACCTTAACAAGATCCCCAGCAAAGGCTCTTTCACCTTTACCTACGCGAGGCTGCTCATTCTGCATTTGCACGCCCACGAAACCTCGGTGCTGGTGAATCTGCTAAAGCCCAGCAGCCCCAGCCTGACCGAGGCTGATGCAGTCCCTTGGCACTGGCCCTAATCTCCTTATGCTGAAGGGATGGAGGGAATAAAGCACTGAAGCTTTTGAAATGTAATTAAAAATATGTTGTCTTCCAAATGACTTCATGATCCTGGAATGGTTCTGGGAGCATTTAACTCAAACTGGGCCCTGTAAAAAGAAGACCACAAACTACAAAAGATTTGAAAAATATGAATGAGGTGCTGCTTAATTAAAGTCTGGATTAATTAGCAGACTGTTAGCTATTCGTTTGTAAATATGAGATGTCTTCAGTACTGAGCGTGGTTCATTCAGTTACCACCAAGGCTAATACCAAAATATTTAAGCAGGACTCGAGCTTGACAGGCATATGTGGTTATATAAAAATATCTTTTTAAATTTCCTTTAAAGAAGAATAATTTCCTGGGAAGAGACTTCAGATAATGGCCAAATGCTGAGAAATGTGAAGACAGAAACCCCGTAAAATTACTATATCTATAATGTGCACGTTTGCATTTTAAACCAAACTTAAGATTTCCTTAGAGGACCTAATGCTGATAACAAAATTTCACATAATCCAACAGCATCCAACAATTTGGAATGGCTTTCTCAATACACACTAAAGATGCTGCTAAAGGATGTGTGCCAGGACCACAGATTGCTGGACACAGAGTTTTTGTTGTGCATACGACTTCTCTGATATTGCACTTTGGATTAGATATTAGCATAGGGAGCACGGAAAGGGACAGTCATATGCTAGGTCCTGCACAAAAAGTAATTTCATAGCTCTCTGTAAATCTAATTAGCTGACTGTGCTTCCCAAAGAGAACTCCAACTTTTATTGCATTAAAGAAAAGGCAAAACCGCCACGACTGCAATGCTATTTTTGAGCAGACAGGCTGACACACAGATCACCCCCGAATGCTGCCATTCTCATTACTTTAGTCCAGGCTGGTTTAATAACACCAGGAAATGTTTTATTCATATTCATAATAAAGCTTTTGAGGAATGCACATTTCACTTGTGTTACTGGCCAAGCGCCTGTATTAAAGACTCAGCTGGTAGCGGCCGAATTTGGAAACAACTTTCGGAAACAAAAGGTTTTTGGTAACAACTTTGGAAGGGTTTCAAATCCAGGAGCATAACTTCCATCAATATTCTCTTAACTTGGACTCTTTTATCACTGAGACAACGGAGGGGCTGAATTTGACCACGGTGAAGCGACTTCCCAACACAAGAGGCAAAAAATCAGCTGTAATTCTCTGCCTTGAAACTCCCTGAGCACAGGACTGCTCTCACAGCACAAAGAGGAAGGGGCTTTAGGTGCTCCTGTGCCCCAGCAGCCCCAGAGCTGCTGCAGCGGCCTCTTTGGGACTCTTTCCACAGGAAAAAAGATCTTCTTTTATTCTGATGGATTACATTGAAAGCTGTCAGGCTAAAAACTTGGGGAAGTTAGTCCAAACTGTTGTGTGCAGGGTGCAAAAATAATCACTCCATGTTTGGTTACTTTATTCAACAAGTGAGCTCCAGCGATGGCCGCACCTTACCCTGCAGGCAGTGATCCTGCCCAACACCCTGTCCAGATTTTGAGGCTGTGAAATACATAAAAATCCCTGGAAACTGTTGTTAACGTGGTACAATTACAAAAGGCACCTTAAGGTATTCGTAACAAAGTTAGGGTCACAAAGAACACTTTCTCCTCACCCTGCAGCCCTGTGGAACAGCACTGAATTTCATCCCTAAGGCAGATGAAACCGAGCAGGAACCCAGGAATGGGCCCAGTGGGACAAGCAGGAATGAAGTTCAAAGATCAGCTCATCAACAGAACGTGATCAGTCCAGGAGGAAAATCCAGATGGAACCCCAGGCTGTGCACCTCTGATTTGGTTCAATATGTGCAGTTAAAACATGCATGACCATATCTCGAGATTTGCTACTCTCACAGGCAGTGTCACTGTTCTGAGGGTCAAATTTGATGCTCCAAGGTACCGAGTGTGCTGGATCCTACCTCCCACACCCACCGGGAGCATAAATCTAGAACTTTCTGCTTTCCAATGGTCTGTGTTTTTCACCTCAAGAAAAGCTCAAGTGTGGCAATTGTTCATCTCAAAGTGCTCGCAGACTGGTGCCTTTCTTTCCATTGCATTTAATCTAAATGCCTTGAATGTGTCAATGTCCCACCCTATGTTCAGAACTACACACTTTTGCCCCAAATATTAATCCTGATCTCATTCAGGTGTTGTTTATCAGTGCCAAATTAAGTCTTACAAACTTGGAAAATGCTGCTCCTTTAGCCCAGGAGAGCTTCTCAGGCTCCTGTCCTTCCCTTGGGAGATATTTATTTTTGAAAATATTTTAGGCACAAACAAACACATGAGCTACACCACAGCTCCTGCAAAATTCCTGTGCACCATCCCCTGCCTTCCAGCCATTTCAACAAGCCCTTTTATTTGATTTCTCAGAGAGGAGCTGGGACATGAACTAATCAATGTTATGCTCAAGGTAAAAGCAGCAAAGACCTAATCCATATTTAACCTGCTGAAAACTGCACCGACACTTCCCAATGCTGATGGCAACGAGCCTTTGGGTGCCTCGTGAGAGCCGCTGGGGCAGAAAAACCTGACACAGAAATGAACAAATGCTGTCCCACGAAAAGTTCACCTCTGAGCCCAAAGCCTGACCACCAGCCAAAGGAGAGGTTTGTGTTACAGAGGGTGCTTCAGGTTGTCCCGCAATGGAAGAACTTTCCAGAATGTTCAAACATCCTGGAGGCAGAAAACATCTTCTCCACACATTTCCTCCATCAGCCTTAAACAGCCAGAAATCCCACGATGGGCTCTGATGGCACAAAGCTGACAACCTCCCGTAACCTCCGTGCTGCCCTTAAAGCGGCGCTCACCCCGTCCCGAAATAGAGCATGCGAGCAGATGCTGGGGAGAAAAGCGAGCAAACATCTGTCCTGCCAGCAATGGAAATCCTCCCCAGCCACCCGTGCCGCTCTGCAGTCTGGCACCGGCCCCGGCAGCTCCTGCAGAGCGGGGCTGGCGCAGGGAGCGGGCGAGTGCTGGTCACCGCCAGCGCTCCGTCCTGGCACCGGGGAGATTCGGAGCAGGGGCCCAGCCCAAGGAGCTGATGGTGGCACCTGTGTGACAGACCCCGAGCAAATGGGGCAGCTGGGGACCCCAGCTCTGCTCTGTCCACAGGGCATTTGCCGGGGAAAGGGGACGAACAGCTGGATCGTGCCGCGCCACGTGCGCCGTGTGCGTACACAGGGTTTGCTCAGCTGGCTGTGACCTGCAATGAAACAGAGCAAGTGTAAGAAGGAAAATCCTAGCTGGTACTTTAATGGCAAGTGTGCTTGTTTGCTGTGTTCTCTGCTGGCAGCACGAGCATTTTAAATAAAATATGGCCAGTAATTTGTTTAGCGAGTCTTTGAAAAGCTCTTTTTGCACAGCTCTTACTAATTTATACCAGACAAGATTAACCCTCCTTTCCCTCCACATGTCCATGTGCTTGAAGTGACAGGGGGAAAGATCCACATTAAATATTTCTCTAAAATACAACATTTGGACACAACCCCAGCTCTGTTCCACCCCCTGACTGCCTCAAAGAGCTTCAGAAAAACGCGATCCAGCCAAGGATTCGCTCCCTTGCTCCCAAGATCCGGTTTGAGCCTCCTCCCCGTCCTGGCTCTTTCTTCAGGAATACATCTTGTTCGTTCCTGCGTTCTGGTGCTGACCGGTGCCTGCAGTGCACAGCCAGCTCTCCACAGTCTGCAGAGCGGCCGCCGCTCCGCTGGACTGGGGTCGCAAATTCTGCAGTGCCCGCAGCCAGCATTGAGGGGTGCAGCGCTGGATACCCCACCCCAGCCACGGACAGAGCTCCTGTGCTCACCCAGACACATCCCTGGGGCATTTGGCCCCAGCTCTGGGGTGGGTTTGCTCTGCCAGGGTGGTTTAAAATCACATCTGCATCTTGGTTCCAGCCCCTCCCTCTTCCCACACGCGTGGGGAAGCGTGCGCGCGTCCGTGTGCGCACAAACCGCTTCAGACACGCACAAAATGTGTTCAGACGGGACAAGCGCACACAGTGTTTGCATACACATTCAAGTTATTTTCCATGGGAAAATAAAAATAATCGTGAGGAATCAGAGAGATTAAAAAAATACACAAACCCATACGTGTTCTAAGTCCAAAGCAGTCAGTTTATCCTGCTTCAAAATGGCATCAGCTTCTGAGATAATGATCACAGTGGCCAACAATGTCTTTGGCGTTTACAGCCGGCCTCATTTTCAATTTTTATTTTCTGTCTTTCCAATATTCTTATCTAAATACATGCAGCCTTTCCCCTGCTGAGGAGAAACCTTAATATTTTAAATTTTTTATGATAACTTTATGCAACAATAGGGTTAAGTCATTACCCTTAGTGAATCTTAGGAGATGCACGCTTTATCATATAGCCTTGAGCCTTGGTATACCAGCAATAGTTGTTTGTTTTAATCCCAGCACTCTTTAAACTCTTTAGTAGAACTTCAGAAACTTCTTGCTGTCTTTGACCGAAGTCTCCACAAAGTGTCAAAGGGACAATAAAAGTACACGTGTCTATATATATATATATATAAAAATATATATATACCTGGTCACAAGCACAAAATGTATGTATTTTAATGTTCTATGTTTATGCAGTTATTACAGTTTATAGTTACACAGTTATATAGTTTATGTATTTATAATACAGTAATATTTGTAAACTGTGTCTCACTTTTTGCAGCATTTGTTTTCAGATCACGTTTTGGGAATGCATAAGAGCCAGCTATTTGGATTTGTGTTTGTCCTAGCATATTTCATACAAATCTGAGGAGCAGGTGGTAAATAAACTGAAAATAGAAATTTACAAAACTATAAGCAATAATGTGGCTGAAAGTCAGAACTGTCACCAAGAGGAGAGCTTCAAGATTTGGACTCACCTCCCACTCCTCACGTCAGTTCAGGCCACAGTATTCCTATCAAGAAAAGAATTCTTCTAAACACTTACATTTTAGTTTGGAGTTCAAATTGGATAGAGAACTGTAAAGACTTGAACAAAAAGAAATGCCCTGAGCCCTAAGTCTCCTTGCACGTAGACCATCTCTCACATACGGATTCTTATTTTTCTGGGAAATGTCAATTTGTTTAAGGCAGTTTCCAAGAAGTGTCTATCTCACTGAAACTCTTTTTATCTTGTAACCACTCTAAACCTCCCAAGCTTCATGTTATGAGCACTGCATTTATTCTTAGCCAGGCTCTTTCTGACACTTCTCAGGGGAGCAGAGGCACAGTGTGCAGACACACCACGGCTGTGGTTGCTGCATTTCACTGTCAGGTATTTTACCTGCAGGAAAAGCAGGCCTGGGAGGCTCCAGCAAACCAGAAGGACCAGCTGGCAAGGACAGCACGTGAATGCCTTGATAATAATTTAAACTCTGATAATGCTCAAGAAGACATTAGTTATATTAAAAAAAACCCAAACAATTTGACAGCCCAGGACAGCAGAGGCTTCCAGAACTTGTCAACGAAGATCTCAGTCAAGTCCTGATGAGACCAAGAGGCAATTTTAGGGGCTAAATCAAAGAAAAGGAAGCTGAGCTGTCGCTGCAGGGATGTCTGAGTTTCCCAGTGCCCAAAGGCAGGCTGGCATTGCTCAGCACGGGTCAGCTCTCCCAGCTCCCGGCTGCTGAACTGCAGGCGGCACCGCGGCAGCTGCAGCGGGACGGAGCTCTGGGAAAGCGCTGGGAACACTCTGGGAAAGCGCTGGGAAAGCTCTGGGAAAGCGCTGGGAATGCTCTGGGAAAGCTCTGGGAATGCTCTGGGAAAGCACTGGGAACGCTCTGGGAACGCTCTGGGAAAGCACCGGGAAAGCTCTGGGAACGCTCTGAGAACGCTCTGGGAAAGCTCTGGGAACGCGCTGGGAACGCGCTGGGAAAGCACCGGGAAAGCTCTGGGAACGCTCTGAGAACGCTCTGGGAAAGCTCTGGGAACGCGCTGGGAAAGCTCTGCCCATCCCTTTCCACACTCCCAAAGCCCCTCTCTGGCTCTGCCCACGCTCCCAGTGCTCCCAGTCCCAGTCTGTGCCGCAGCCACATTTCCAAATACGACAGGCCAGCCTGAGCCACGCTGCAATAACATTTTCAGCCAGCTGCACTTGAGTACTGGGGTGCCAACGTGAAACATTATTTCTCCTAAAAAGTCTTTATTAGCAAACACAAGCACACTAAATATTTAAGGCACAGTCGCACGACCCATCGCTCACTGTGCGGTGCCTGGAGTCGCCGTGCACGGATCTGCTGGATGCACAGCTTGGCTGGGTTTAAAGGATCACCGAGAAACAATCAGGATACAGCAGTGCTGGGCACTGCTTATTCCACAGCGCAGCAGGGGTCGTATTTAACAATAATGAAACCTCAACGAGCCCCATCGCTTTTGTGGCTTCGGTTTTATTGTCTTCAGCAGCTATTTACAGGGAAATGGTTGTGGAGAAGAGGGTTCAGCTCTACTCAGAAGGAGTTGTGCAAAAGCTGGTTTAGTGGAGATGAAATCTCGTTGCAATCTCACCCAACCAGCCAGGTGCAACTCCACTGAAGCCTCTGTAGCTGTGAGGCATAAAACCAGAGGAGATCGGCAGTAAGGACCACACTTAGAAATTAAAATGGAAAGAGGAGGCAAGAAAAACGTCATCCATCTCTTCTGAAGAATGTTTGTAAAATCAGGTGGGTTTTACACTCTAAAACAAGTAGTCACCAACTCAAAATGTTATATTTGAAATGCACTGTTATTTCAGACATACTTTGTTGGCAAAATTGGTGGGGATGGACTAAGAAGGGAGAAATTCCTGGATCTCTGCCTCCCCCAGACATTTCCCAGACATCTGAGTGCCCAAAATATGCACAGCTTTCTGTTCTTCGATTCCATGGCAGCAGCAGTTCTTTCTCCACAGCTCCTGTGCCACAGGCAGCAAAATCCCTTGGTTCCCTCCCGGCTCCCACCCTCATACTGCTGAAAACCAGAAAATAAACCTACTTATTGTGCCCTTATTGATTTTGTAGAGCTAGGACGTCTTTGCCAAACAGAGTCTACAACTCGAATAAAGATGATCTGATTAACTCTGCAATTGCACTCATTGCTACTAGACCCCTTCTTTCTTCCTGATGGGATTATTGATTTAGAGTTTATAGCAACTTAAATGTAACAGCAAGGCATCTGTGCACAGAGATGGAGCAAAGAAAGAAATGTTCGCTTTTGACAAGGAGGACAAAATAATATTTCTCTGAGCATATCAATGGAGGTAGAACAGCTTTGAACAAATCACAAATCAGCGATTTGTTAAGTATTTTCTTAGAAAACCAGGGATGTGTATTTGGGGGTGTTCCAAGGGACAGAGTGGCTCTCATCTGATGCAGCAGCACCTCCCTCCCTGAACTCGCTCCTGTCTCCCCCAGGATGGTTGATCCTGCTTTGTAGCAGCCCTGGAGAGAGGCCTGGCAGGGAGGGAGGATGCAAGAACTGCCTGTGGACTAAACATTAGACTCTGCATTGAGCAGAGCCCAGAGAACACAAATTCATCACTTTCCCTCTCCCATAAATGAGATTTGTAGAAAATCTGAGACCTCACAAACAAACGTAAGAAAAACATACCCAGACTTAGCAGTCAACAATATTATTGACCCCTGAATTTTTATTTTTCAAATTATTGCACACACTAGCACATTAACAGAACTGCCTTTGGAGTAGGGTAGTATATACTCATATATATACATATATAGACAACCAGGTAGTATATATTGTGCAGCAGAAAACCAGAAGTTATCCTCAGTGCAAATACCCTGCAGAAATTTTACCCTACGTAGAATCTGCATTGTCTTGCAGAGCTAAAATTCAGACTGGCTCTTCAAGGAAAAAGAAAAATCTTCTCCCCCCTCAAACTGCTACAGTTCATGGAGAAAGAAAAAGCCAAAAACAAACAAACAAGAAACAAAAACACAAAAGCCCCTACCTTGCAAACCATGCATTTCCCATAACCAAATACCCATCTCCTGTCCAGTTGTACAGATCAGGACATGCTGAAATGTTTCCCTGAATTAGGATGGGGCCATTGCCCAGAGATGCACAGCAGCCCTTCTGCTTCCCCTGCCATGAAAGACAAAGTTAACACGTGCACCACGAGAGTTTAAAAACACTGCTGGAAAAGTTCAGAGGCATGTTAAAGAAGAGTTCAGTGCTAAAACCTGAGCTTGCTGCAGAGCTCTCAGCAGAATGTTAACGTGAAGAACTCCTATTTCTAGGGAAACAGTGCACACTGTATTGAACGGTCTGAGAGCCAACCTCTGAATAAAAGGGGGGCAAAAAAGAGAGAGAAAGTAAAAGTGAACAGGTATTGATCAGCTCTGGGGGAATGGCTGGGAGGAAAGACCACACATAAAAATTAGGCAGCTGAAGGCTGCTGGGATTTCAATGTTAAGATACTTATTGTACCACTTTGAAATTTCAATTACAAGTCCATATTAAAAGAATTAAGGGTAGGGTTAATGACAGGTCTTCCAAAGTAGATATCTACAGGGAAGCATTAGAGAAACTGGGTGTTCCACATGGATTCACACCAGCCCTGGCATGCTCACCACTCTCCAGATCAAAATAAATGTGTATTCTAGTAGCAGAGAACTTACAGACTACAAAGGACAGCACAGCAGTAAATTAGGATGGAAACAGGCCAATAGAGTGACCTGGGTGGCTCAAAAGTTTGGGCTTTTTCCAACAAAATAGGCTTCCACAGAGCCGAGACACAAAGCTCCATGTCTGGGAACAAGAAGCATTCAGCATGAGGAAGGGCAGCCTAGAGAGCAGAGTGGATGAAGGACGTGGGCAGCAAAAAAACGAGCAATTTGTGAGGCATTCCCAACGGCAAAGCCATCGGCTGTCACCCTGAATGGATGAACCCAGGAACAGCGCCCAGGAGTGCAGATGAGATCTGACTCCACTCCAGGGGATTGGCAACAACCAATTCCTGCTTCAGACCCAGTCTGGGGAAACACTCATGGCAGCAGAGGAAAAAAGGCCCAAGAGCGTTAAGGGCAAGAAACAGCCCAGAATGTTCCTGGTCATTTCTGCCGCGGGCAGGAGGCGACCACAGCGGGCTTGTGAGGAAGGAAGGGGCACGGCAAGCACAACCTGAACCTGGACTAAATCAAATTTGGACAAAAAGTCCCACGGTCTGGGGCCTGGGAGAGCTGACAGGGCCACGCTGCAAAGGGAAACGTGGATTCAGCGCCTGCTGGCAGCTTCAGACCACTCCGAGGGAGCCCATTTTCTGAGTGGATTCCAGCTCAGCACAGGAATAACCGGCACCTGGGAGGGTCTACAGAGCTTTTCACTTGGAAGATGTTTCAAGCCAAGAATTGCAATTTACTATTTTTGGTACCTGTTGGGAATTAAGAGTTCTCAAATTCCTGCGCTGGAGTTTTCAGGAGCACACAGCGTGCAATAAGGAATTTCAAATTCTTTCCTCTGCCTACAATGGCTCCAATCCAGTCCACCCAATGTTAGGCACTTTCTGCATCGCCCAAGGTAATAACTCTGTCAGAAACGCCAGCCTCGGGAGAAGAAAGCTGTTTCCAAATAACAGCTCACATCTTAAAGGCCTCTTCAGCACATCTCTTTTCTACCCCTTAAGGAGAGTTTCTACCATTCCTCGTTACCTCAGATCCCTTAAGCAGAGCTGGTTCTGTGCTAAACTCCTGCAGGGCACTGAGAAGGTGCTTGGGCCAGGCTGGTGACCTCACTACGATTTTTTTGTAGCTGTAATTTTCTTCTAAAGACTTTTTAATGAAGTCAAATATTTCTATTTCATTCTTAGCCCTTGGGTAATGATGTTTTTTTCCTCTATGATGCACCCCTCTGCATCATTAATTTCAACGCATGATGGTGTCTGCTGTTAAAAATTCCATAATAAATATTATTGCCAAGTGCTGATGAGCAGATGTTAAGCAGCATTTAAAGATTACAGGACCAAGGTAGGTCAAGTTATTTTAGTTCTCTCTGGAATCTAGAAAGCTCTTTTAAGCTGATTTTATGACGAACCCGATTGCCCGCTTTCATTACTAGAAACTCACCATATCTAATCCCCTTGTTTCATGTAGCTGAGTGACACACGAGTGTTTCTCTGTCCAGTTTATCAACCAGCTGCTGCTGCATTCAGTCACCTTTCCTGGAGAACGAGCCTTGGCTCAGCACAGCTTCCTCTGGAGAAGACACTGGTACCCACCAGGAGAGCAGGGCTGCTGGTGGCTGTGCTGCAGAGTTGGTTCAGGACAAACAGTTTGTCTTGGTCCCAGAGTAACGGGAGATAATGGGAATTATTTCAGCCTGAAGCTGACCGGAGCAGCACAACACCCGAACGCCAGGATTTTTGGTGGAGCATCTGATTAAAGCAGGTTAAGAACTCCCTGTAGCTGTGTCTGTTTGTCCTGACAGCAGTCACAGGGGCACCCCCTGAAGCCCCCTGGGGGAGGCAGCCAGCAGGTGTTGAGGACAGCGAGGATGCCCAAAGCACACACCCCTCCTGCCCGAAGTTAATTTTTGTGACCTGCACCAAAAATCTCCATTTCAGGGTGGATTGCACGCCCGGGTCTCCATCATGTCCTGCTCAAGAGCTGCTGCTGGTGGGTGTGGAGCTTCCTTCTGGATTTAGTTCTTTAACCTGCAGCAGTTAAAAACTAGAATGACACAAGCAGTGTAAATAGGGAGGGCAGAAAAAAGCTGAAACAGGTAGCACTGCTCTGACTCTGGTACCAGGAGGAAGTGTTGGGGTAACAAAGGCTGTCAGGAGACACAAAACCTTTGGATAGAGAAATCCAAAGGAGCTGTTTGACTAAGATCTGGAAACTCCATCCACCTCCTCTCAGTAGCAATCAATAGACACAACGAAGTTTGGGGTTTTTTTCTCAGCAGCTGTGTGTGCATAGAGGAAGACAGACATCAAACCCAAATTGTGTGCATTTTAGTATGACCTCTGCAACAATTATGGCATCAAGACATGGAGCAAACCAGATCTTAATGGCTCTATTCAAGTATTTTCATCTCTTAGGGGACTGTTTCAGAAACACAGCTGAACTCGGAGGCACGAGCTTTGATTTCCTTCCCCCTCCCTTCCAATTCAGAAAATAATTTAAATTCCGCAAGTGCTAAATTGACCTTGCATTCTCCTCTGCTTGCCTCTAACGAGCAGTGCTTCCAGCCCTTCACAGCACATCCAAAACAGAAAGTGATGCAAATGTGAACTGATAGGATCAGAGAGCTTTGCCCCACCATCAATTTCTGTATAAATCCAGATGGGGCATCAACAGGAATTCTGCAGACAGGAGATGACCCAAAGCCAAGACCAAAGCAGCACTAATAAATCTTGCTGTTGTCATGTTGTTCTGTTAAACTCACATCGTTTCTCAGGTTTAAAACATTACAGCAATTCCCATCTGGGGCAAGGCCCAGAATGTAATTTCATTCTCTTCTAATGCTTTCAGCTGACAAGGCTGTCAACAGAGAAGTCTCAGTCACTGAAACCAAGGTAGCTTCAGTGAGCCAGCAACATTCCCAGCTTCAGAGATAAACTGTGCATTAGCAAACGCAACACACCTTAGCATAGCCTAAATTAATTCAACCTGCAGTTGTCGCTTAAGCACTGATAATGCAGCACAGTACAGTGATTTTTCCAGGAAGCAAGCAAGGCTCTCCAAAAATCTCCCACCAGTCCTGATTTTCCACTCATGATGGATTATTAAAGTCCTATTTGGAATTCACCCTTCTCGTTATATAAAATCCATGTACACTGTTCTTAGAGGTATACTTTGATTAAACAAAGATTTATGGGTTTTCGTTTTGAATTTGTATTTTTCAAAGCCAAGCAGCACACAGAAATGTATTCCAAGTGTCTGAAATGCTGCTCAGAGTACACTCCAATAACTGAGCTCACGTAACAGGATTTGTGCTGTGCACTCCTACAACAGCTCTGCTAATCCAAGAAGATGCAGAGCTATCAAAGGGATGCTGAGGAAGTGCCACAGCAACGTGTTAGGATCAAGTGATCTCTGCCAGCCCTTCAAGACACACAATTTATAAACAATTGTCATCAACAGCCTTGTACGCTTGGCAGGGAAAGGAGAAGGCAGAGCTGTGGAAGTTTTCTGGGAGTTCTTCCCACATTAACAAGTCCTTGTTGGAATTTTAAAAAAGCCTGGGATGCAGAACATCGCACATGGCATAGAGTCCTCTGAGCAGAGGCACTAAATCCAGAGCCCTCCAAAGCCAGTGGATGGCTCCCAGAGCTTCAGCAGATTCCTGATCATCCCATCCCACAGTCAGCTCCCTGCCTTCCTGAACTGCAGCAAACATCTACTGAAAAGCACAAGAATCATTCCTCAATACCACTAAAAAATAGAGATAATTGAAGAGTCTTTATCAGTAGCACATACTCAGAAGCACACAGGAGCCATTGGCAAGTCTGGCACGGGTTTCTACAGCAACGCTCTTTCACCCTGGCCTTTAATTCAGATTGCTCCAGAGCACTCCTGTGTGCACCCGGAAAATTCTCCATTGTCCATCCGGTAGGAAATCGGGATTTGATGCACACAGCCCTCCCAGCACAGGGAATGAGAACAAACACGTCTGAAGCCAGCTGGGGCGGCCCAGCCTCCCGAGACACAAACCCGACTTTTTAGCACAGCCCAAGGGGGAGATGGTTCTTTCCACACCCACAGCGATCACCACGAGCGTTATTTCCAGCACCCACTGCGCAATTCAGACACGGCTCCCCCCTCACCTCGCACCCTGCCACGGTCACAGTGTCCTTCCACTTCTCCCCTCAAGAGGTTTTTGGTTTTCCACCCCCTCCCCGTGTTTCCTCAAGTGCAAGAATTCTGCTACTGTGAGCAGGGAAAAACAACTGTGTAAAGAGAACTGATCTCAGCTCAATGAACGCCATGGAAATTTGCATCCTTCAGTGGAAAAACAAGGAGATGAATGACCAGACTTGGAATTTAAGCACTGAAAGGAAAACCAGGATGGAAGCCAAGAGATATTAGCAAGATTCTGCTGTCACCTATTACGATGAAGGTAGATTATTTTCATTTGTAGTCCCCACCCTCAGCTGTCAGAAACTTGCCCCAAGGGCTGGTGCAGGATGGGAGAGAATGAGGGAGGCAATGCCTAACACAACCCATCCACCAAAGATGTTGCTCCAAGATTCAGTCTGCAAATGCCAAGCAACACCCAGTTTCACACATAAATATTCAAGGGAGATAGCAAAGCTAATATTTCAATTAAAGCAATAAATCCTCCACCCTCTCTCATTTTCTTGGTATAAATTCTCATCTACAGCTTTTTTGCCGTATCAGAAAAGGGACCTGCTCATTTGGCAGTGATATTTACTGTGCTCAGCAAATGCTGGCACATTCCCCCTTTTAACACATATAACCCATCTCCAAAAACTTGCTTTCTCACTCTGTCCTTAAAATTACTGAGTGAAAATTTAAAAAAAATAAAAGAAAAAATAAAAAAAGAAAAGGCATAACAGACTCCAGTGATTCAGAGTAACCCGCTCCAGCTTGTGTTTTTAAAAATAGCTTTAAAGTCACACCAGATTTTTTTGTTTCATTTCTCCCATTCTTACCAGCATGTTCAGACTTGTCTCCCATTCAAGTCTAAGGAAATTTTGCCTTCAGTGTAATCAGAAAAAGAAAATCAGGCATATTCAATCCTCGTAAAGTAATGAGAAAGGCAAGAAAGGGCACAGCCTAGTGAGGGCACCACCGCACATCCCTAAAGTCTCTTTACAGCCCTTCTTTTTCAAACTCTGCCCGTGGTGAAGTACAGAACACACATCACTGAATTTCTGGGACCTGAACAACACCTGGTGCCGATTGGATTGGATCGGAACAGGATGGGAGGATGGAAATCGCGGCTCCAGCCCTGGACAGGTCACCTGTTGTGGGGGCACGGGTCAATCACACACAGACCAATGTGATCAGGTGAAAGCCGTTTATTACAGGTCAGAAGGCTACTGATACACATCTTCTGCTTCTCTATATCTAAGCAGTAGATTGGTCACTAGCTACTTGTTTACACATCTAAACGAATCACTTAGAGCGATGGTGAGCTGTCAGACAAACGCTGCTTCTGTTGGCTCTGCTGAGCTAATGCTGGATTGTGCATATTTCACTGCCCTGCCTATTGAGAACACCCAACAGTCACCCTGGCAGCCCCTGCATCGTCCACCCCAAAAATGCCAGTGCCGAACTCCANCTCTGCCGCTCCCCAGTCTCTGCTGCTCCCCATCCTTTGCTGCTCCCCAGCCTCTGCTGCCCCCCATACTTTGCTGCCCCCCAGCCTCTGCCGCTCCCCAGCCTCTGCCGCTCCCCAGCCTCTGCGCATCCTCCTCGCACACGGAGCCCCGCCGGCCTCCAGGCAATTCCCAGAACAAACAGGCAAAGCTGCTTTCTATTTTCGGCAGGAGCCACTGGCATGGCTTGGACTCGCGTCAAGGCAATATTTTTCTTACGTTTTTGCCAAATCCCAGGAGTAGGGAAAAAGAAAGACATTATCCCCCACGTAGTTTGCTCAGACTGATGTGCTGGGTCTTAAATGAACGAGTGAGAGCGGCATTCTGTCCCAAATATTTTGTCTAAAGCTCTTCCAGCTGACCTGTGCAGCCAGGGGTGCCCGAGTAACCATAGCAGCACATCTGAACAAAGCCAAAAGCTTCTGAACGGCCCCTGGAGCTGCTGGTGGACGTGAGGAGGGAGCTGGAGCTGCTGCTCACCGAGAGCAAAGGGAGAGTGAGGATGGGCAGGTGAGTGCTGAGCAGCCTCAGAACAAAAATGGGGCCAAAGCAGCTCCGGGAGCCTCCTGGACCGTCTGACCTGCGGCCACCATGGATGCCCAACCAGCCACGTGTGACCACTGGGGTGCCAGTGTTCCACTTGGCAAGAGCCCCCAGCAGGCCACAAGCCCAAAGCCCAGACTGACAGCTGTTTGCCAGTTACATGAAATTATACTCGATGCAGAGAGGTGTTTACCTACTGCAATTATCCCCAGAGCTGGGAGTATCTGCAAGACCTTAGAAGCCTTGAAAAAGCTAATTAGTGCACTGCCATAAATAATTTGATCTCTTAGGAGGATATGTACTCTCTACACAGTAAGTAACAGCTTTCTTTAGTGAAAAAAAGGATAATTTGCCCATGTATATCTGTATTTTATTATAGGTGTTTATCAACCATTTATAATTCACCATAAAGAATGTAGGAAAGCAAAAAAAATAAAACGAAACCTTGGCCTAAAACACAGCTCATTCCTGTGAGCTACACCATCCCTGGAAAGCAAATCTAGGTCTGTCCTGTTTTGTCAGACACAAATATCTCCTGCAGGGAAATCTCACATAAAATTAAAAGTCAGTGCAGATCCCTTCTCCCAGGCCCTTTTGCAGCTGCAGAGAGAGAATAAAGCTGCACAGGACAATCTCTGCACCAGGGAGGAGGCAGCTGCCTGCTCCGTGCCCTCTGAAACGGGAGGAAAACCAATTGCTGCCTGATGCAGAAAAAGCAGCCATTCTGGAACCAGGGCAGGACGGCACATCAGGTCTGCCACTGCACATCAACAGCCAACAGCCAGTAAAATAAAAAATTAAACAAAGGGAAAGTTCTACACCCCTTGCTTAGCTCCAGAAGTTTTAACATGCTGTTTTTAATACATGAGATTGCCCTTTAAAGAGGTTTCCTTTCATCTGGTGAGGTCGGCAGAGCAATCTCCAGTAGTGGAGATAAGCCTGGGTGATGAACTCTGTTGCAGTAACACACGGATTTAAAGTCAGTCATAAGCTGGTTTAAGTGTTTCAAAAGACAAAATGTAAAAGAGCATCTAGTACCTTAAAAACCATCTCAATCCTCCTAAGAAATAGCCATTGTTACTTTTCTGAGTATTTCTTTTCTCAAAGCACTCCAGACCTGCTGCTGGGAACAGCTTGGAGAGATGAAAACCAGGGCAAGCCTCGTGCCAGGTCCCTGCAGCGCAGAAGGGAAGCACAGCCAGCGCCACACGGGCTCCAGCGCCCTGTGCGAGGCCAGCTCTGCCCCCGAGAGCCAGGCCAGGCTGAGGGGCAGCCCTGGGTACCCAGAAGTGACCGCTCAGCATCCCTGGAGAGCAGGAGCGGAACTGCCCGGACACTGCCCGCGGGCCGGCTAAGGTGGAAAACCAAAGCAGCTCGAATAAATAAAACAATTTCTCTCGCTGGCATCAAGCCATCGGGGAGCTTCTGTTTTTGAAGCTTTGCCAAAACATCAGCCCAGCCCTCCTGTGGAGAAAGAAATGGACCTTTGAACTCCTTGTGCAAATTTATACTTTTCTAAGCACTGCCTTTTAGTAACAGCTATAGCCAGGGGGGCAATTAATTCAATTCTTTCCAGAAGATTTTTAGCTCTGAAAAACTCATGTATTATTTAAGCCTCACAGCTAACCATGAACATTATCCCAGTCCAGCTTTTTCTTTGTGAAGGGGAAAAAAGGATCCAGAGATCTTTTGGTGAAAGATCTCTGGAAAAATCCCACATCACCTTCAACCCTCCACCCCCATTCCCTGGCTGCCAATGGAGACCTTTCATTTCTGGGGTGAGTTTGGCAGTTCTTGACTGTCTCCATCAGCAGGGCCCTTGCTGTGTCTTGCCTCAAATTTCTACAGCAGCATCAAAGGATCATCATCTGTGGCAGAAGCCCCAGCCACATCAGTGTCTCTTTTTAGGGTTTCTGTGCTGCTAGCAGGATTCAGGATGATGCACTAGGAAAAGGCTGGTCTCCCTCCCAGGCAGGGTAACTCAAATCAGCTGGATAAGAATCCTCACACACAGAGTCAGGTGCAAATTAGCAAACAAGAAAGAAGTCTAATCTACCTTTACATAAACTTTTTTTTTAGAACGACCATCTGATTGAGAAAATGCCAGCTTGAAACACCTGATACAACACAGCAGCTGCACTGCTGACCTGCATTTCGCCTTTGGGAAAGGCCTGAGGGAAATCAGGTCTGTGAAGCAAAACAGAATCAGCTTCTCCCTGGCAGCCCCATTCAAACCCTGGGGAAGCGTGTGTAAAAATAGGGGTAGAGCTTTGCTGGTCTTCCCGCATTTCTGAGACCTAAACCAACAGTTCAGTGAGCAAGCACAGCGCAGCCAAGAGCTGCCTGATCAGAAGTTGGTCTCCCACACCCAGGGATTCCCAGAGGCAGAGGGGATTCTCCCCCCCTCACCTGCAGACAGCAAGTGTGCAGCCGGAGCCTCCAAGCACACACCAAACACATCAGATGACCTACATTTCCTAGTGGCCAGCCCGTTAGCAAAAATACCTTGTCTTTGAAGAAAGATAACCTGGATTAAAACACACCAAATGCTCAATGGATTGTGAGCCAACAGCCAAGGATGGACAGAGGATGGTGCAGCACAGAGACTGAAGAGCAGGCACAGCCGAGCAGGCACCTGCAGACCTGCCCGGTCACAGCTCCCGGGGGCGGAATTGTTGGCGTCACTGACGCTGCTTTTAGGAGTCTCAGCTCTGCCTGCTTTTAAACAAAAGCACATTTTCTAGAAATCTGCATTGCTGCATGTTCCAAGTGCTGTCATTCAGCTTTCCATAAGTTATTGCTTCTGTGCATTCAGAGCGCTTTGGGAACCGAAGGTTGTGTTGTCACTTCCACACTCCATAAACAATATCGATGCTGGGATGTGGTAATATTTACTCCTGTTTTGCCATCTGCTTATATATTCATATAAAACATGTGACTCCCAGGATGTGGAGCAGCAGAGTAACAGCCATAGCTTTTCACTCCCAAGATAAAGGTAAAAAAATCAACACATCTTTTCTTCTTAATGAAAAGGTACTATTGCACAAAAGCAAGAATAAGATGTACACATGTGTAAAAAATAATCAAGGAAACCCTTTTCAATGGGATATATATTCTTTAGCTTTAACTAAAAAGTCAGTATCTAAAAAAAATCACCTGAACAAACCAAAACCCTCCTCCAAAATCCTTACCATAGGAACAATTTAATGAGTAAAAACCAAACCAACTCAAACCAAAACCGGAGTTGTTAAACTTCAGAAGAACCAGTTCTAGATCAGGTTGCAAGACAACAAATGTCCCCAAACCACCTTTCACCTTGACAAACCTTCAAAAAAACCTTTTTCTGTATTACTTAGACTTTGAAGAGAAGTTCTGTTATGTCCATCCTTCATGGAGCCTGAGCAGAACGAGAGGGGGGAAGAGGGGAGGAACCAGCCCCACACCAGCCCCAGCACAATCCCAGCCCCAGCACAATCCCAGCCCCAGCACAATCACAATCACAATCACAATCCCAGCCCCAAACCCACACCAGCCCCAGCACAATCCCAGCCCCAGCACAATC
>VZTX01012301.1:89776-99795 GCA_013400915.1 Pardalotus punctatus
CTCCCAGACCCCCCAGATCTCGGGGTTTGCTCCCAGCCCCCGCGCATCTCGGGGTTTGCTCCCAGACCCCCCAGATCTCGGGGTTTGCTCCCAGACCCCCCAGATCTCGGGTTTGCTCCCAGACCCCGGGCACTGCCCTGCAGTTCTGCTCACGCTGCTCTGGGACACTCAGGATTCCTACAAACACTACTTTCCCCCCAAGCAGTCACTCAGGATTCCTCCAAACACTGCTTTCCCCCCAAGCAGTCACTCCAGTTTCTCAAAACCAAAAATTACCCGTGTTCTGCACCCCAGGGCAGCAGCAGGAGGCAGATCCCGGCTGCAGCTCCAGCACCCACCACACCCGAAGGCAGAGACTCTCCAGTTAAGGTTCCACACACCCAAGGCCCCTGTGCTTGAAGATTGGGATTTAAGGCATTTAGGAAGTAAAGAAAACTTCTTACAAGACTGTACTTCAATCAGTGTAGGGAGACAGCAGCTGAATTCATAGAAGCTATGAAAGAGACTATTCAGTGTCTTATGTGACCATAGAAGAATTAAGAGACTCATTTTACAGTGCATTTTAATTAAAAGTTCATTATAAGAATTTTCCTTTAAGAACAGCATACTACATATTCATGGAAATATGTAACTTTACCCTACAAATGGGACTGTCACCATATTATTCTTACAATTCAAACATATGAAAAATAAAATATGATATATAGCTTTATAAATTCCCCCTCCCCCCCTTTAAATCCTTTTTTCTTTTAAATAACAAAAGTATTAACTCTTTCCCATTACAGTGCATTTGCTATCTGCGAGCCACACACCAAGTAGTCACATCAATGCCAAGGAAACAGCAACATTGTTTGCAAAATATTGAGAGAAAATGATAAAAAAATATAGTAGTCAGCCCAGTGCTCACAGAAGAGACAGTCAACAAGAATTGAAAAAGCAGCACATTTTCATATTACATAGGACCATTATAATAACATATAAACCAGTGCAGAAGACTTTTATGCTGGAAAAATAGATAGCAATTCTCAGCAAGCAGAAACTGAACTTTGGCACTTGCTCATAAAAAGGCCTTTCAAAGCAAAACAAAATGGAAATTCACTTAATCACAGCTTGGATATTAAAAAAAATCAAGACATTAACTGAAGCAAGAGAAACAATAGAGAAAAGTTTACAAGCCAGGTGACTAGGAATTCAGTACATTCAGCCCAGAGGAAATACAAGCACAATCTTTCATCCTCCCACCTACACCGGGATCCTGGCTAGCAAAGGACAGGCTTTGGGACAGAACCTCACCTGAAGCACCTCTGCTTCAATGGAGCTGTGCTGATTAAACAGCCCTTTCTTCAAATTGAACTGGTACAATGTGTCTCAAATACATCACCTCTTTATCATAAAATAAGGATTTCTAATCCGCAAATTAAAAAGCGAAAGCCTTGCACTCAGACGGTGGCTGTTCTGCTCTACCCACAGCTGCACCATAACCACTGCAGTGTAAGGATTACGTGATTTTTGCTAAAAAAGGGCTAAAAAAGGATGGCTTCAATTCGAGGGGGAGACGATAGGCTGGAAGGAAGGGTTCACACTCAGCCTGTTACTCCTGGTGCTCTGCCAGCACCGCACACCATCAGCCACACGAGAGTGAGGAGTGCACGCTGCTCTCCCCCCTGCAGCAGAACTGACTCTAAACTCAGGCCCACCCAAAGGCTGCTGCAGGCCAAAGCATATTTTTGGATCAGGCTGTAAGAAAGCAAGGGCTGCTCTAGCCAAGAAGTGCTCCTTTCACAGTCAGGCTCAATGCCCCAAACTAGCAGCTATCTTTGCACTGAGGCAGTTTACTCCATTTTTTAAAATTCTTTCAAGGGGTTGACATTGGGGAAGGGCAAGGAGAAAAGTAAGTGCTTTAGATTGCACAGGAGATTGTCCTACTAAAGGGGGCACTTGGATGGGAAGTGATCACAGCTACAAGTCAAGCAGACGCTCCTCACACGTCTCCACAGGCCATTTTGTAGCACCTCCAAACACATCCACGTTGTTATCGACCCAGGGGATGATGTTGCCAGGCATGTTCATGGAGCAGTTGGCAATATTCATGATGTCTTCAGCTTTTAAGACCCTGTCCCATATATTGAACTGGCTCATCTCCCCAACGAAGGCTTGAGTTGCATCAAATCTTCCTCCTACTGTGTCCTTTAGGCACATGAGAGTCAGGATTAGATGAGAAGGTTATTTTGGCATTTTCTTCTTCAAACAAAGTCCCTCCCCAGCCAGCCCCACTGCTAGAAAGTGGTGCAGAGTGAGGTGATGAGATGAACAAGTTAACATTTCTAAAAGGGCTGCACTGAACAAGGCATTCCATGGAACAGTAACAAACTCCAACCTGAATTGTGTCAAACCAACCCAAGGCAAAGAGTGGTGACTGCCAAACATCACAGAAAAGCTGTACATAACCAAGGCTGCCCCCAGCAGCGGAGCAGGAAGGCAGCTTTAAATTTTGAGGCTAATTTAAGAGCCACTTTGCAAGCTTGGCACAGGACAACTCCAGCTAGAACTGCATCGATGTGCAAGGTTACCCTGAAAGCTTTATGGCTATAGATTAAACCATAACTGCAGCCCTTGCCCCGCTGTCAGCAGGGCCTGTGGTGTGTGATCTTTGGGTCTAAATACACAGGCTTTGTCTGGTTGTGACAAATGAGTGATTCAAACTGCCACTGCAGCAGCCTCCAAGTGTTTGCTTGCTTCATTCACTACCCAAGGACAGAAATCACTCATTTGTGGTGATCACACTGACACAGAACTGATAGCACAGGGCAGAGCCAAGCACAGAGCAGGCACATGGCATAACAGAGACACAGAAAACCTGCCAGACACTCAGGAGTGAGCTGGAGCATCTGCTCTGCAGAGTATATGAGGACACTGAACTTGCCATTCTGTCATTTATGTCATGGATAAGTATCTACTAAAATCAATATCAAGACAAAAGTGATTTTTCATTGCTCCACTGTGAACCTGGGAATCCTGAAGAAAGGCTATTTGCTGCTACTTGTTACAATATTTACTGGTGTTAGTAAATGTATAATACAGGTAGAAAACATATGTGAGGCCAAGAACGACACAATTCATAGGCAATTACTTACGAGATGTTAACTAGAAAAGCAAACTTCAAAATCCTTTGGGTTTTTTTCAATATTCTAACGAGACTTATTCTTAATAACAGCATGACTATTCCAAATATTTAATAAATGAAACAAGTACACCAATCAGTGATACCATTAAGTATTTGTTGCCTTGTTTCAGTCTTTCTGAGACAGTCTATACAACAGGACCAAGTGTTTAACAGAGAAGTTCTCACAGCTCTTGTTTGTCTGGGGAGTTTTGATTTTGTTTTTCTTTAAACCCTGGAACACCCTGTCACTCACTCACCTGTTCCTGACCCAGGATCAAGACACCTCCAGGTTTAATTGGATGCCAAGGAGCAAGATTCTCCCCAGTGCCAAGCTTCTCTCCGTCCTGAAAGGCTTCCCACATTCCATCTCTGGTTGTCCACGTTATGCAGATGTGATGCCATTTTCCATCACTAATGAAGAGAGGGAGCTGGGCAACCTACCAAAAAACCAGAGAATGATGCACGTGGCAACCCAAACCTAGTAGTTCTAGCCCAACAGGTAAAGAGGGACAGTATTTTCTCTGTCCTCAGAGGCAAAAATTTTAGATGAAGTAGTCAGTCCACATCCTACTTCGTAGGATTCCACAGAATCATAAAATTATTTAGGAAAATCCCTCCAAGATCCCCAAGTGCAGCCACTAACCAGCACTGCCAAGGTCACACGAACCCAAGTCCCCCAGTGCCCCATCTACACCTCCTGAACACCCCCAGGGATGGTGACTCCACCACTGCCCTGGGCAGTGTGTGACAACTCTCCCAGTGAAGAAATTTCTCCTCACATTGAATCAAAACTTCCCCTGGCACAACATGTGGCCATTTCCTCTTTTCCTGTTGCTCATTACTCGGGAGAAGAGACCAACCCCCATCCTGCATATTAACCTGTGGCATTTGCTGTTTAAACCTCTGTGCTCAGTCATAACTTTCCATCCAGTGCTCATGTTAAGTTGCTCTTAAAATCTGGGGTTTGCCAGCACCATTTGTAGTAACAAGTTTGACAAATGGATCTGTCTGCTACCAGGAAAATTTGTGGGAACTGTTCCACAATAAGGAGGAATTGTGCTCCTTTAGGAGTTTGATCTGAAATTTTACTCAGGTCAACATCAAGACACAAATGCAGTGAGCTACGGAGCAGCTGTGATGTGGAACAAAGAAAAACCTCCCAGAATATTGGTACTATTGACATTGTATTGAAGAGAAAAAAGTTAGTGTGAAAGATAAGCAGACTCAAGTTTGCTTCTCTTCCACAACCATTAAAAATAATTGGTTTGTTGATGTGGGGGGATGATAGGACTGCTAGAAGTCCAAAATCAGCCACAAGATGCACCATCCAAGCTGTGTAGTAAACACCTGATCCCTCAGAGAGCAGTGAGTTACCAGGAAACCTAACTGAAGGTGGGGAGAAGGGAAGCTTTTATATTCTGGTTTAATGCCAAGTTTCCATGGGCCTTGTTTTCTTCAAGCCTCATTCTGAAGTTTGTCAGAAACCAGTGGTACAAAGTAGTGCAAGACAATCGCTACTTTTTGTACCTAAATTCTGAAAAAAATGTATTTAAACTGATGTTCAGTCACCAGGCATTAAAAATCCACACCATTATGTATGTGCCTTTTGCTCTCTGTCTTCTGCAAAATTCATTTTAACATTTCTAACTTCTACAGTTTGAAAGATAGAAATACTGTAACTGGCTTAGATCTCACAAGTGCTGCAACAGAGAGAAGGAAGGAGTTAGTGCAATGGTTATGCTGACAATGAAGAGCCAGTCAGGTCTCACCTTATCATTAATTAGCAGCTCAATTGGATTATTGCCCCACTCTATGAGGACAATTTCATTGGCTTGCCCAGGAACAGCGTAAGAGAACGGAGTGCCAATTCCAGGAGAAGCACTTGACCTCAGCCACAAGCACACAGTGAAAGCATAGAGCTCTGGCAGAGTCTTCTTGATCTTCCCATACAAGTAGTTTGTGCGGAGAGGAAGGGACACCTTGAATTCATCCGGTGACTTAAATGCACTGTTACCTACAATTACATGGAGCAAGAAAAACCTTTAACATCAAGCAAAACAATGGCTTGGTAATTCAGGCTAAGACACGATACTGATACTCTTTGGAACTTTAATCACTCTAGAGAGGTAAAGGAAAAAAAAGGATATTGAAGTAGTATTTACTGAATGTTGATTTTGCTGCACATAAAAATACAACTAGATTTCATCCACATGGTGATAATTATTTAGTTGAGTTCTGCCCATTTAGAGCAAAAGAATATATGGTGGGCAATCTTCTGTAGGTCATGGCTGGGGGCCTGCCCATTTGGAGTTCAAAATGAAGTGGATTAAAAAAGCAAGATCAAGCTATGAACTATGGAAAGATGAGACACTTGATTTAATATAAAAGCAGAAATTATTATCTAGCTTTTTCTACAAGAGGCAATTAAAAGACAGTGAGATATTCTGGGCTTGCTTACAAAATTGAGAACCATTAAGACCAAAACCTTCTGAAGTTACAATACTGTAATCACATATTTGTGTATTTCTGATATAGACGCTTTCAAGTAATTTTCTAGAATTAAGTATTAAGAAATAAATCCCACATTGTGCCACAAAATAAAACTCCACCATTCTGTAGTAATGTCACCCTCAATTTTTTAGCAGCCTGTTCTTCTGAGTCTCACTCATTTCCTTTGCTCACATTCCTGAAACAAATTCAATCCCCTTGCCAAACTTCACACTCCAGTCAAAATGAAAAGCTGTTGTCACAAAAGGTTGCCACAATTCTCATATATATTCTTTAAATCATTGGCAATCTCTCAGTTCCCATTCCCAGAAGCAACTGAAGTGTTTTGGCTGCATTTTTCACAGAACGAGGGGGTGGGAGAAGAAAAAGCTCCTTTTTCTCTTGAATTTGTCTTGAAGAACTTACAGACCAAAACCTGAAATAATTCTAAATTCTAGGCAATTAAAAAACCAGGGTCTTGGGGTTAACGTTGAACAATCTCCATTAGGCTGCTACAACCATTCTCACACAGAAAAAACAGAAATCTACTCCATTAAAAGAGCAATTATTTTTGGACTAGCTGGGCAAGAAATATTGTTACTCCCTTTCAGAGATAGAGAAAAGCAGTTCAGACATAGCAAAGGACCTGTCTGTATCTCCAGCAAAGCCAGGAACCACACTGAAGTCCAGGCACTACCAGCTGCAGGATTACACCTCCTGCTTTTTCTGCTGCATCAACTCCTGCTGTCAGTGGAGACACCAGTGAAGGAATTAACAGAAGACTTTGGGAAGCACAACACTTGTACAAGTTCCTCTGCCTCACTGGTAACTGAAAGAGCTGTCACAACCACAGATAAAATCCAAAGCTCAGTGACACCTCATAAAGTTAGCTTTTTTCCTCTGTTTAGTCTCAGGAAAATGAGGAGCTTCTGATATTCTAGTTAGTTGTGGGGAGGAAATGCTAAACAATACTGTATCTTAAACAAAAGCACAATAGAAATACTGCTTTCAAATGAGGTCAGATCAAATATTGTCTGTATTTAATACAAAGACAAAATAAATTCTTAGATCATTATTACCCCCACTTTGATTTGACAGAGGAGCAAGAACTGCTAAGCTGTACAGTAACAGAGAGCAAATTACACAACTAAAAGAAAGACTGTATCTTGGTTCCTGTCCCAAATTCTTCACTTTACTGGAGACTTAAGACAGCCCTCACTCCCCACACAAAAAATAAAGGTGGGAACAGGTTATTTTTAGCCTTACTGAATTACACATTCTTGTTCTCCCACCACTCTCTCTTTCTGATATGAGTCACATCTTTCAGAGACAAGGACTATCTATACTTGACACATCAGACATTAACAGGCCACTCATTCTCCATAAATTTAGTTGCAGGTTAGGCTTTATCCTGGCTCTCAGAAAATACTAAAGAGCCAGCAGAAGATCTCTTCTTCCTCCTTCCTTTTTCCCCTCCTTCACACTCACTAGATGAAAGAAGCAAAGATACAGCTTTACACAAATGGGTCCATTAGGCTGCATTTCTAAATTCATGAGATATGCATGTTTGTACCATTTTGAAGGCATACCCATTGAGCTGCTTCTAAATAGAGAGTTACTCACCTTGGAAAATCATTTAAGGATTGGGCAGTGATATCTACTGCCACTCTAGCCCTACACAGTCCACTCTGTACATGTATGTAGTCACTACAGAAAGAATTCTGGGCTTTAGGTCACTTCCACAGACATTTGTAATTCAAATAAACACACTCCACTCAAGCAGAAAGATCTCAGTAATAATTAAACCAAGAATCAGAATGAATGACTAGGATTACGAGAGTGTCCCCCAGTGGACCATGTGTAATCTACTGTAAACTCTGAAGGCTGCAAGCTTAGAATAAGGCACAATTTAAGGATTTGCAGTTACCCAAAGCCATAACCAGCAACAAAAGGAAAGGTGACCATCAATACTTCCAAAGCAGCAGGAAACAAATCTGGTATAAAATGCCATTCATTACATCAAAGGTAGTTGTGCTAATTAAATTTAGCCCATATAATTCTCAGTCCAAATAAAGGCAGTTCTACTTAGATGTGTGCTTGACATTATGGAGCTATTTACACCCATGTCATACTTATTCCTATTTCCACTTGCCTCCTTATAGATCTTTCCATCCCACAAACACTAGGAGTTTCATCCTAGCCACCCACACATGCCAAATTAAGAGACAGGAAGCCAAAGCCAGGCAACTGCCTGTCAAGCAAGAAGTCTGTGATAAAAGAAAAAGGAGAATCCAAGTATTTGCACTGTCACCTACTATTTAGTCCAGTACCTTAATGTCTTTCCCTCAAGGCCCAAATTTAGTCTGCTGCTCTGGAAGGAGTAAACAAAATTAATCAGCATGGGGAAGCGTTTAGATTCTGAGCAATTACCTTTCTCTAACTCAGACACTCTTTCTAGCAATGCATTCAAGGCTGTCTCTGTCTTCTGCCGATGGGCTGAGGTCTCGTTGTGCAGCAGAGATTTCTCATCCTCCAGCTCGGCCACTTTGCTCAGGAGCTGGCGCTCCAGGTCCCCGAGCCGGCGCTGCAGCATCTCCCGCAGGTCACTGGGCAGTGCTGCATAGGACACGTTGGCCCGGAGCTGGTGCTTTAGGGCAAAGCAGAAGAGAGGAAAAAAATTGTCATTTCTGAAACAGAGACTGTGAAATGCAAAAGGAGGGAAGTAAGATCATGGAGCTCTCCAGCAAGTACAAAAGAGGTATCGCTTTTTAGCACTTGTCATGCTCAGTGCTTTTATCAGCACTGTAGCTGGACAGGTCCTGAAACAAAAGGGCACTTGTTAGGGGCTTCCAGCACTTTATATGAAGGAGTTTTCACACATGTAAGTTCAATAAAATCAATGCAGGGAGCAGGTCTGATGCACTTCTATTAGTATGCGTACATGTGGCACATCAGTCAATTTTTGCTTTAGTTACTGTTAGTGACATGGCCAACATAAGTAAACTGAAAAACTATCACTTTGGTTTAGATTAAAAATTAAGCTACTTTGAAAGCAGATTTACCAAAGTCAGATGCTCTTTAGATCAACTGCAAGTATTAACCAGTGAAAGCATTCTTATTCAAACTGAAAAAAAGAGGCACCTCGTACTCTCAAATAACGCTGGTATCTTTAAAGATACTAAAAAAACAACATTTCCACCTACCATGTTATTCTAACGGAGTTTCTCTTCTACAACCCTGAAAAGAACGCTTCAGGAAGACAGCAATAGTAACAAAAGGATGTAATACTAACAGCTCATTCAAAACTGTACTTGCAAAGCAGCCCTGACAGAACTGCCTTTCGGAAGTTACTCGCCATCCTCACATCAGCCCGGACTGCAGGACAGCAGGGGGACACGTGAGGCTTTCAGGGTGTGAAAAGCAAAACAACATCAGCACAAATCCTGCGAGAATCCCCTCTACGAAACACTTCCATGAGCAGCACTCAAACCATGGGCACTGTCCAAAGGCTCATGGAAATCACTTATCGGGGGGCTTGGACCAAATCCCCTTTCTGTTCAGAGGCGCACAGAACTGGGCTCTTTTCATTCTATGTCAGCTCTAAGTACATCATCTTATCTGCACCATCTGCCCAACACAATCTCTCATCACCACTGGTCTGTTCAGCACCATATGCCGAGGTCTTACTGCCCACGACGTCAGCTTTGTACCTCAAACCCCATGAAGTCACATCCTCGGAAAGAGAGATTTACACATATTAATACAGAAACTAAGCTGGTGACAAGCAGGGGAACGATAATCTCCCCCCACGCAGTGGGAGAACACATTCAAGAGCAGCCCCTTAGGGTCTGTGCCATTAAAGCGAGCAGATAAATAACCAGGTGAACACGACAAGCCCACCGAGGCGCTCGGCCCCGGGGCTGGGGCAGTTCGGATGTCCAGACGTCCGGCGGCTCCGCTGCCCGGCCCTACCTCCAGGCTCTCCAGCCGGTCCTTCAGGGTCTGCATGGTGCGGCTCAGCTGGTCGATGACCTGCGCCGGGTCCCGCGGCAGGTCGCCCATCGTGTCCTTGCCCTTGCCCACCTCGTTCTTCCAGGCGGACTTGCCGTCGGCGCCCTCGCAGCGGCTCAGCTTCCCGGTGAGCTCCCGGATGGCCTCCCGCTGGCTGCCGATGGTCTCCTTCTGCTGCAGGACGGTCTCCCGCAGCTGCAGCACCGTGGCTTTGAGCTCCTCCTCGGGGGGCAGCGCGCCGCCCTGCATGGGCACGGGGGGCAGCGGGCAGCCCGCGCCCGCGGCGTCCAGCGGCAGCGAGGTGCACACGAAGCGGCTGCCGGGAGGGCTCTCCTGCTCCGCGGCCGGCGACCCCCGC
>VZTX01012302.1:0-10041 GCA_013400915.1 Pardalotus punctatus
CACTTGTCTTCAAACCAAGACAGGAACAGACCAACCACGAAAGTTACTCTTAAAATGTTTGTGTTTTCCCTTCGATTTACCTACACTTCTCTGAATTTTACATAGCAAAGTATCTCATTGATTAATAGGTATTCTTTCTAGAAGGCAACTTGGGCACTCAAAGATTTTACTGTGTCTCTAGCCTAAGCAACAAGACACAGGCAGGGGAACTGAAATGGGAAAAAATATCAGCTGTTCATGCTTGGCCTTGAGGCACAACCATCAAATAAAATTTTGGAGTCTCAATGCATGTTTTAACTCACAGATCAAGTACCCTGGCACATTTACACCAATCAACATCATAGATAAAAGTTTCACCACTGGGTCAATTCAGAAGACCCATGGGGAGCTAGAGCTATTCATCAGAAACATAGAGAAGGATATAAAAATGCACTGTGTAGTTCCAGGAAAATCAGGAACAAAAATACCTGAACACAATTATATATTCCTGTAACAAAGATTTATAATTGGCTAGGCTATTGAAAAATTCTGATGCAACCTTATATAAACCATTTACTCTATAAATGCACAAATTATTTCATGCCCTTTACTGTTTTGTTCAGTAATCCAAGTTTCCTGAGCCCCCCCAAAGTAAAACCAAAAGCAGAGAAAGAACAAACTCTTAGCATTACAAAGGTTAAGCCTGCCCTTCTGTGCCTGTAATCAATAATGGTTATGCTCTGCCTGTGTTTAGGTTGGGCTCAAATCCTGGCTGACACATATTGAGTCCATACAGATTTCACCCAGGTCAAAGGATAAGGGACTGGACGAAGGCTGGCATGCAACACACAGAAACTGTAGAAAAGGAAAACTCTTTGTGTTCAGGGATGCAAAAAAATCCACCTGGTTTGTTTTGGGTGAGGGCAGAGAGTGGCTGGTAAACATAACCTTGGACCAGGTTGTGGCCTTTCCCTTGTGGGTCTTTAAACATTCCAGCCCAATAGGCTAAATGGATGAAGACGCAAGATCAACGTCTTAAAAAGCAAAAGGAGGGAGAGCTAAGCAGATCTCTTTCTGTTAAGAGTAACCCACATCTAATGGCTTTGCTGGACTGAGGCCAGCTACCTTAGCATCCATCTCTCTTGAGTTTGTCTGGAAGTGGTAGGTGTATTTGTTAAATTACTCTCTCCCTTATCTCATATGAAAAGTATATAAATTTTCCTTTCTTTTTCTATGAAGAGATACAAATTGTTTTCTAGCAGATTGAAATACTTATATATATATATNCTGCAAAGGAGTGAATGATGTACTTTCATTAAAGGTACAGAAAGAAGGGAGGTGATCAGTTAGCTAGAGTTGCCCTGATGTCAGCTGTCTAGCTCCAGCTAGACACTTAGGCTGTCCTCCTTATAAGAGCTGTCTGAGAAAATCACCTTTTAGATATGCCAGTCTCTTTCCTGTTACTAGTGAAGGTGTTTGGGTAAAGAGCTTGAAGGATTCAACCAGTTCTCAAACGGCTGAGGCTGGTGAGGTGAGCTCCACAGTGCCAGGGAACACAGGGCAGGACCACAGGAACCCGAGTTCAAGCTCCCAAAATCATCCTCATCAGCAGCACCAGTTGTTGGTTTCCTTATTTCTCCATGGCCTGTCAAAGGGCACTCCAGTTCTCCAGGACCAGTTCAGCTGAGTTTTGTCCTATGATGAATTGCAGCAAATGCACACGAGCCCCAGCGACACAGCAGAACTGCTTTCTGTACAGTGGTCACTGCTGAAACTGAGCAGGAGGAGGACTTGTCTCGCCCACCAGTTACTGTTGTTTCCCACAGCATTTCCCATCAGCTCCCAGGCACCGGTGAGTTAGACATACAAACTGTCCAAGCTCTGCCTCTGAGGCACTCCAGCAAGTGCGGAGACCACAAGTTACTCAACACAGTCCACAAAGGCTTTCCCAGTCACTGAGCTGAAGCAACAGCACAGATGAGGTTAGGCAAACTCACCATGGTGTGCCCAACATTAGCTGTGCCAAAGCACTGTTCTTCATAAAGGGGATATCATGCTGAGTAATGAAAGACCTTGCTTCTTTCATGGAATAAAAATTGCATGAGGTATGCTTGAGTTCCTTCCTCACAAAAGGATCTGTTTCTACGTGAATGGGGAAAGAGATACATGCTCACTGTCTCCTGTTGTCTTTGAAAAAAAATACTTAAGAACCATGTCTGGAAGAACTTGTTCATACCATCTCAGATGAGATCTTTACACCAGATGAAACTGAAGTTTTGTTTCAGCAGGGTAGATGAGACACTTCATACAAACCTCTAGGATATATATCTCCCTCTAAACCCACATTGCTAGTTCTTGAAATCTCCAAGTCTCATAATGCTGAAATATGATTTTATCCCTTGATCACCTTGATAAGAAAGTCAAGAATCTCTGTAATATTTCATACAACATATATTCACCATATTCTATCCCACCCTGTTTTCTGTGGAGTATTTTAAAAAACACCCATGTCCCTAATGTATTTGACTTGATGACCACTTCCAATTCAAGTAATTTGGTGGGAGCATGTTGTAGGATACCCTAGTTATCCAGAAGTGAGTAGCCTTCCAGAGTTTCCAGATTTCCTCCATGGAAAAACAAAGGTGACAGTTGTCATGGATATGTGCCTCTTCTTACGCTGCTATGGGGTGCAGATGCCACCAGTCAGAAGCACTTTCTCAGCCATTTAGTTTACACATAGCTCTTCAGAAACAATTGGGACCAGATTCTATTACTCAGACTCAGAAAGCCATGTGGATATATCACCCAAAGTCATGGCATGGGTAGGTACTGCATAGCACACACTTTAACTGAGCCAATTACAGTCTAAACATTTCTAAATAGGTCCAAGGTTCTTTGATCTTGGAGATGAAAGAACAACATGATTCAAAAATATAAGTTAGGCACTTCAAAAAGCTGAAGTTAGGCCTGGCAACAGAAGGCAATTTTTTTTTAATAGAGGTAACAAACAACCACTTTATAATGCACATGATATATTCTTCTTAAGTTGCATCAGATGTAGTCTTGGGGCCTCTTTTTCTCTTCCCATAATGATCTGAGGAAAGGTCAGCTGATCATCTTATCTTGCATCTCACTGGATTCAATTTTTTCAGTATATCACATGATTGGGAGGTTTTTTGCTTAACAAACCTTGAGATTTATCAATTTGCTTCTAGTATACATGAAAATTGAAATGAACACTTCAAATCATGCATTTATTATGAAACTATTTCACTGACACAACTGCATTTTTTTCCCATTCTTTACTGGTGCCCATGTTTTCCCTCCTGCACAGCAAAAGCGTAGATAAACCCACAGTTCTGTCATATATTTTAACATCTCCTAGCTTCTGTCTGATCTATTACAACTGCACAGTTTGAAAGGCTCTACTCAGAAATCTCATTTGAGTTAAAAACCAAACCATTATTTAGGTAAGCATCCGTACTTTTCCCTCTGTCACTGGAGGAAGAATACATAAGGATGTAGAAGTTCTAAAGCAACTAAAGTGTGGCAAAGATGATTAATATGATGCAATATCTTAGGCAGGAAAGCTTATCCTACAGGTGGATCAAGAAGTCCAGGTGTTTGGAAAGCTGTCCCCTGCCTCTTCCAAGGGTTCCAAAATCACATACTATTCCTGGAGCTTTTTCAAATCACCTTGTTAAAACACCTGGGCTCTCTCAGCTCTTTCTGCTAGGTATTGCCATGGGGGAGTATTATATATTCCTCATGTGTGCCTTGATATAATTCACTAAAATAAGTGATCAATGACAATGTGAGAGCCAGGCATTCTCAATTAAGATCGTATCAGCTCATAAAATAGGTTTTCTTCTTTTATTCCTGCCAATTCTTAATTAAAACAGGTAAACACATAAGTGCTAAAATTGAATTTGGAAAGGCTGAAATTCCCAAAGACAACCTGTTATTGACACGTTACTGACGAAACAAAATATTACTCTCTTTATGAGTTTTTACTTTTGGCTTACATACAAAAAGATTAATATCTAGCTAAAATAAGTCTCGATTTGTAACTCTCCCTATATTCACATAGGGAAATGAAGCTTTTAGATCTTCACAGTAATGATAAATAGCACATTAAAAAAAAAAAAAGTCCAAAGAACAAAGCATACTCATGAATTCAGAGACTGAGCTGACTGTAATTAAAAAGTCCAACATTTGCTCATCTTTAGAAACCATTCCTGTATCTCATCCACACTGTGCTGCTTTCTGAGACTTTCACAAAATGAGCCAGGATACTGAAATGATCATGTAGTCAGCAATTTATATCACTCTTGAAGCTGAATATGAAGATTCAATACCAACTGCTGTTTAATTATTGTACTAAAAAAAATGAATGATTTGTGTTTTTACAGTTAATGTGTCCAATATAGCCAGCAGCTCTCCAGTTGCTGTTGACTTCACAGTCATCCCTCAGCTGTTGCTAGCTCTTCCACCATTATTATTGCTTCCCTAGGCTTGGATCTGTTTCTTGAAACTCTCCCTATGAGATAAAAATCCTCTTTTCCATGAAAGAGCAACTCAAAAAATCTTTACATTTATCTAGTCTTCTATCTTCATGCTTGTAGCCGCAACCCTTTCGGTTCAATATATCTAGGTTAAAGACACATGTCACAGTATTAACAAAAATCTTTACAAGGCCTTCTGATGTTCTTGCTGGCAACTCATGTTTCCCTGACTCCTTTTACCCAAGAAAAAGGTAAAAAAAATAACCCTCCAAATACATCCAACCTTTTCCTACATATTTCCTTGCTTCATTCGCTTAAAATTAGCTTCACTTTCCAGAGGTTTCTCATCAGTTGACACAGCATTCCCATTGCTCTAACTGCTTGCTCTTCTGTCTTCTCAGTAGACTTGACACCCACACACTGAGGCAGGTAATATACAGGAGAACTCCTGAATAAAATACCCTCTTTCCAAAGATGCTACACAGCAGCAGCAGCTTGCATCCTAGCGTGCTACCTTCTTGGTGCCTTCAGCTCCCTGCTTTTGCAACCTGCAAGCTTCACTCCTCAGTTCCACAGAGCTCAGTACAACTGTTATTATAAGATGGGGTTGATTTGAGGCAAAAGGCACTGGCTATTTCTAAATCATGCTTGTTTCATTTGAACATTTGCCCTTCTGTACACACATCACTGGAAAAACAAACAACCAAACAGAAAACCCAGCTCAGGTTTTCAGTGGCAGGTTTGCTTGGACCCCAAGGAGAATCTTTCCCTATGCACCTGACTCTAAGGCTGACTGATGGTCCTGTTCACGGCAGGCAGAGTCATTGCCTCTGCCTGCTGCCAGTTCTGAGCACTCTCCAGAGAAACACAGTGGTTTATTTGCTTCATACCCAAACGAGTGCTAGGTGCCAGGTGTTAGGAATTTTCTGTAAAGCAGGCTGAATAGACAGGTGGTGAAAGTTGCTGACAACACAGAAATATTTAGCTTAACAGAGACTTGGGAGGATCATTAGGAACTTCCTGAAAGACGGAGCAAAAGTGTGCAATTAGACAACACTTAACAGGGGAATGATTGCAGATATGTGCAAGGTGTTGCTCCCTGAGCAGAGAAAAATAAACAACGTTCTGGATGAGCGTGCCCTTTCAGAATAAGAAGCTCATTAAAGGAAGGACTGTAAAATGCCTGCAACCGTGTGTGTATGGGGGGGAGGGGTGCACAGTATAAAACAACTGAGATCTTTGATTTGTTGCCTGTAACTACCATTAATAAAAGAAAACAGAAATTACAGACACTATTTTTGGCTTGATTTCATCCTTAATGCAGAAAAGCCTGGTTCAACCTCAGTGCACTGGAACTGCAAGCTGTTGGGAATTCACAAGATTCCAGCTGTTTGTCAGGTGATGTGTAGACAAAAGGTGACTGAAACCAGCTAACAGCCAGCCTTTACGGGCTCCTCTGCCTGCAAATTAGGCCAGTGACACGCAATGTTTTCTAAGCAGTCAGACTGATTAGCATATATGAACTCAGGCATATACAGAAATCATACCACTATTCAGTGCTATACAGGCTAAATAAGGGTTTAGAAGCCTTCAAAAAAATCCTTGCAATTAACTGTAAATTCATTGGAAACAAAAATATTACAAGGCATGCATTTTAAAATATGTAGCTCAATTACAGTTCTTATTGACTGAAGAAATAGAGAAAATTTGTTTGTGGGTGTTTTAGTAGTATGTGCATACATGGGTAGGAATAGCAGCTGCCTGTACACCTATTATGATTCAGATTTGAAGAGCCATGAGACTTGCCTCCCAGAACAAATTTATGGCCAACTGGGATCAAAATTCTGGCCTTTCTGGACTACCTCTGAGTAACTTTCCAGATGAATTCCTGAAATTGTCCCTTCCCTGATAAATCTGAGGCAAGCTTCTAATTAAGGCAGTACACCTGAAAAGAAATATTTGAAATGTTTGAAATGAGGTAGAAGCCCTGATTGCATTCAAGTCAATTGTAAGTTATCATTGTTTTCAAGAAGAGATGAAATTACAGCCCTAAACCCCATTATTTAGAAGGCTATAATACTCCCCCCACAAGGGTTAGAAATATCCAGATGCAACAACCAAGTAGCTTTGTGAGGTGAGTCATGTTTATTGAATGTAATCATACAAACCGTTAGGTACAGAATGCTTGACATTTCTTCTTAGTGCTGCATAAATGACAAGTTATTTTCTGACCATACTATTATATCTACTTTCCTTTAATGTTCACTTTTTAAGGAGTTAAGGAGTTACTTGGCCCCTAGCAGGGAAGGATACAGGTCAACATAAAAGAAGAAAAAAAAAAAAAAAGTCAAGAAAGAAAAAGTAATATTAAGGAAATTTTCTCATTCTGTCTCCCTAAAGCTCCAGTGTGGTTTCATAGGTTTCTACCTTCTTGCTGTTTGTGTCCAGAATGAACATAAAACCACTAAGAGAGCTTCCTAGATTTTAATAATGCTTGAGAATTGGGTCAATATATACTGATAGAAGCACTTCAAATGCACCTGCCACAAAAGAGAGGGGGAAGAATGAACAGGGCTTCTCAGTAGTGGTGATCTGTAATGCCCCTTCAGCCTCTGTTGTACAAAACACACTGAGCAGCATAAGCCTCCAGTCCCTAGACAGCAGGGGCAAGCTCTGTGTCTCCACACCATGGATGGAGAGTTTGGACATCCTTCCTTGTAGCATAACTCAGGGGCTTTCCTTGCTAACATAGAGAAGGAGACAATGTTTGATTTTATCTGTGCAAGGGATGACCAAAGAGCTCCCATGTCAAAGCCACACTGACAAGGAACTGGTTCAGGGCAGTAATGAAAATAAATTGGTGGATAATAGAGGTTAAGTTCCTGCCTTTAAATTGCTGGGTCTGCCCACTGATAACTATTTCTGCCTTGCCTTTGGCAGTCAAACTCAGAATTTGCAGTTCTGAAATATAAAAAAAAGGAAGCCAGAAATATTTAGAAACACATACAGGACTTGAGAAGGAAGGTTTGGGAAAAGGACAGAGGGATGGTTTGGTAAGAATGAAGATGCTGGGGAGACATTGAGATGAAGAGGGCAGGAACACAGGAAGAGAGAAAAACCCATCAATAGTTATTTCATCCCCTTCAGAGGAAATTAGCTTAATGATTCAGTCACTCTTTTCTGCTTTTCAGTTGAATAATAATGGAAGTTATCTTTTAGGCTTTTCCCAAGGGTAGCATGATACCTCTTCCTAGGACAAAAACACCCACTGGACATAACATGTCACTCTTACTTTGCATTTTTTAATTTGACAGCTTTGAAACTAATTTAACAGAATAGTTGCCAGAGAAAAGATATCATGCAAGCCATATCATTCACATGTACTCTTCCAATCCTATATAAAATCAATGAAGGAGTTTGTTTTTCCTGGTTGGGCAGTAGGTTTATGTCTCCATCTCAGAAGCCAGCTAAAGAGAAGCTAAAACAAACTTAGCATAGTGGATGAAATATGCAGAATAGAAAATCACACTGTTCCTTTTAAAAATGTCCAGTTTTTCTGACTGTACAAGCACCATTAACCTGGGCTTGTTTTTAAAATTAAAAATGAGTTTCTAAAATTGAAAATGAAAAGTCACAATAAAATTACAGGTTGTTCCCATTCATATTTACTGCTGGCTTGCAGCCAGCAAAGCACAGAATGCAAAGCAACTCCTATGAGTACACAAATACCATCTTAAACATAATTTGAAACAGCAAGATATGTGTTACAAAGACGTATTTTCCATTCCCTAATTTTTTTATTTTTTCAAAGAAAGATGGAAAAAGAGAGAGTAAGGGAAGGAGAGAAAGTGTGAGGAAAAGAGAAATGAAAAGAGTAAGGGAGATGGAAATACAATGGTGTCAGGAATGCTGAACACTTTGGAAGATCTTCAGAGAAGACAAAGAAAATTAAGTGCACAGAATGGAAAGGAAAATGTACAATTTTTCTTGATGGAGAACTAGGGGGAAATATGTAAGCTGAGCGCAAGAACAAAGCCATACCCTCACACAGACTGCCGGGGCAGAGGCCTTAAACAAGCCTTGTGTGCACTGTGATAGCCCAGCTCATCCTTGTAAGCAGGTATGGCTGTGAAACCTGTGTCACAACTGGGATGTGACTCTGAGAGATTATCTAATGCCTTAGTGCAATAAATGCTACTCCCAGCGGTGAAATCCTGAACTATAGAATGACTCCAGTTCTTTCCTCAGGGACTCATCTACTCAAAATTCTGCTTAGCATAAACACAAAACAAACAGTCAGCCCCTGCATGTAATATTTTCTGGATATAATCTTACACTCCTTCAAATCTATGTGGCTGTAACCACTTTCCAGGTGTTTTTCCCCTCTGTCTTCTCATACTTCTTCTTCCTTTTCTATTCCTCGTGCTGCTTTTCTCCTTAGCCTCTCTTTCCTCTCAGTCTTTAATATCTCTCTACTTTGTTTGGCTTATTAACATGCATGTTGGTGTCTTAACTGTCTATTCTGGATTAAAACTAAATTAAAAAAATATGACCATTCAAAAAGAAAATGGAACATGAAATGTGGAATTAATTTTTTTCCCTCTTATCATTCTCTTATCTGTTTTCCTTTTTTCACACATTTTCTCTCATTTTATCTGTCTGATTCAGTTGCTCTTTGAACACATTTGTACATATTCTTTTTTATAGTATCCATTGCAGTAGAATGCTGATTTTTAACTCAAACACTATATTAAAAAAATATTATCTGAAATGAATCTGCAAAATCTGAAATTAACTTGCAAAAAAGAGAAATTGTCATATTGTTTAAAAAAAGAAAAGGTCAGCAAAAAAAAATCTATTTTTCAATTCAAAGAATAAGTTAGTGCTGGTAGCATAAATTCATGCCATCCCTCTGAATACTCTGAAGACTGAATACTCTTTATATTATCAGTGACATATAATCTCACCTGGTGCTGAAAAGGAACTGAAGGAAAAACATCACTATTTTTTATCACCAGAAGATGGTGTGTTTCAAAAGGTCAAGCTGCAGAGAACACACTGAGGCAGGAACCCACAACCCCTGACTCCTTTCAGCCCCAACTCACTCCTTACACAAATGTCCCCCAGGAGTCACCATGCTGCACTGGACCCAAACCCCCAGAGCACATACTTCTTACTGTAGGCTGAAGGAAATTAAATAAATGCCCTCTTCTGTCCTCATTTTGCTGGATAACAAATCCCTAAAATTGGGGCTGGCAGGTAGCACTTTTCTAGCTGAAATGAAGGATTAGCCATTTTGCATCCAGCTTCTGAAAAATAACCCCCATGGAAACGCTTTGGAAGCACAAAAGAATGGCTTTATTTCAAAACATTATCTTAAGAAAATAAGGTAAAATTACATTTAAGAGACTAAGGATATAGGTGTTAAATTTTCACACAGCCTAAGAATGGTATTTCTGGACTACCCTCGAGAAATTACCTTTGGCACCAGCAATTTACATCACCTGATGAGTTCTTTGTCATCTAAACAAAAAAAACCAAAAAACAAACAAACAAA
>VZTX01012302.1:10064-42943 GCA_013400915.1 Pardalotus punctatus
CCCAAAAAAAAACAAACCAAAAAAAAACACCAAAAAAACCTGGGATTTGTATCTCAGTCTCCCCTAAAGACTGTGCACACACAGCAGAAGACTGAGACCCCAGGGTCTGCTCCACAAGGAGGCAGAGGCAGACCCCAGAGCTCAGAGGGGGTGAAGAACCTCCCAGCTCAGCTTCAGTCACACCCCAAAGTTGCTGCAGCCACCACGTCCTGCCCAGCTCCATAGATACACACACTGCCAGCACCCTGGGGCCCAGTGCTCACCAGTAAATGCAAACACGGACCTAAATATTCTACTTTTGACAGCCCTGAGGTGAAAAAAATGTTAGTTGGATATGGCAACGCTGCAACAAATTGTTCACTTTTGAAAGCAAAGGCAAACATACTATTTTATCCTGCTGGGTAGAAACACAGAAATGGGTGCTCCTTTCTGACTAACATGTTTCTAGAGGTGTGACTCAAGCAAATCAAAAACAAACAAACAAACAATATTCTGTCTGTTTTGTCTGTAGAACCAACTGAAAGGGCACCTGGAGAGGCAAACACAATATAGTTATATATCATTGGCAGTTGTCAAGGTAACCACAGGATTATGATTCTAGGCTAAAAAAATGTTTCATATTATCTTCTAATATAGCAGTCATCGCCCAGCTACTTGAGATCACCTTAATTGGAGGAAGACCTAAGATTCTCAGGAGAACGGCTCAGTATATCAGCCTTGTTCTATCCCAAATAAGCACATTTTTTGACATCTTCTCCCTCTATTATCTATAGCCAGTGGTTTCAAAGTATAAGGCTTTCATGGTGCTGGAGATGCACTTTGTCTTCTACTTTCAGAAAAAAGTCTTGAAGGAAATCCCATTTGAAGACTTTACTTTGCAGGGACAGAACAATGAATTTTTGTATCAGCTCAAAGCATAAAAAAACAAACAAAAAACCAAATAGACTGATGACAAAGGGTTCAGACTCACACGAAAGAATAAGATATTTCCATTTTGTGGCAATTTTTAAACAAAATCTTTTTTTAAACAAAACATGCAAAATTTTCTTGTTAAAAACACCCAAATCATTTATAGCATGCATTTGCAAATCAACAAAGCATTGATAAGGAGAAGTTTATTAATTCAAGAAGATTTTAAGGTCTATATTCTAAAACAAAGATTTTCTTTGATAGTACAATAGTCTGGGACATACAAAATACAGTTGGGATGAAAAGCCTTTGATCTGGATGGGACTGAACACAAACTGCCATTTTTCAAGTTAATCCCTTCTACAGAGATTCTACACTTTATCTGTGTTATTTTGTAGATATGAGAGTAAAAGTGTTTCTGTCTCTCTTTTCCTAATAAACACTCCCATTCAAACAGACATAGCTCTTGGAAAAATTCAGTCTTCACAAAAAATTGTTTCAATTAGGGCCGTGGGATTTGCATGCACTGACTTTCAAGTGTTAAGTATAAACTAGGGGAAAGCCTGCAGTACTTCAGGTTGGAAAATTAACTTGTTACAGACCTCCAGTTCAGAAGCCCCCAGCTGCTATGACAAAGTTTTGAAAATGAGAAATTCGTTTTTTCCTTGTATTATTTTTCCTTCCTTTTTCCCCCCTCTGATATGCCATCAAATTCTTAAAGAGACATAAGTACAGACATTGTATCATTTAAATGAGATCCATGTTCCAGGAAGCTTAGTTGCTGTAAATTATTTTTTTTAAAAGCGCAAGTGCGTGAGCGTAAGCGAAATTGGAGTAAAATGAGAGGAAACAGAACAACAGCAAATCTTGCCCAGAGCCATGGAGATCTCTCCCACCACAGGCCCACACATTTTTCATGCTTGGGAGGTAAAACATTGACAAGGATTATTTTTCAACTAGGTCAAAGCAAATGTTGAAAAGATGATTTGATTTATTTTGTCTCCTCAAGTCACATCAGTTGTGAGGAGCTACTCTTGCCAAGCAGCCTGAAGTCAACAGTAATCTTGGTAAGAGAAGTCAGTGGCAGGCATAATGTTAAAATCAAATAAGGAATGAAGCACAGCTGAGCATTATCTTGGGGAAATTAATTAGGTAATTGTAACAGTTCACATCACCTTGTCCAGAAACAGTGCCTCAATACAGGAAGAGAAATCCAAACTGAGACACGATTATTAGGTATTTAATGATTCTCATGTTAGATGTTTTGCCTAATTCAAGAGTCTATTAGTCTCTTTAGGAATATTTCTTTTTTTTCTTACAAGCAAGATTTTCTAGCAGCAAGTATCAGAAAAGACTATTAAAAATGCTGGCAATACACACTTCCTGCAGGACTTTAAATAGGCTGAGAAGGGTTTCAAAGTGTACATGAGCATGATAGTTTACAGTCAGATGGTGAAAATGTGGCAGATATTACATGCATCATGTAAATTCGAACACATTTAATTTGAAACTTAGATTTTAAAATTTAAGTCTTAAAATATATTAGCTATGCCCTGCACAGAAAAAGAAAAAAAATGCAAAAAACTAAACAAAAAAAGAAACAAAAAACCCCAAAACAAACAAACAAACCCACAACCCCCTCAAAAAACCAACCAAACAACAACACACCAAAAAAACAAGAAGGGAAGCTGCTTCAGAGTCATTATTACTCTAAACATCAGCATTCCTACACTCCTTCCCTTTGTTTCCACAGAAGGAGTTTTTTACTTGCTCAGATGCAGTTTTTTACAATGCTATGAAGTTCTTTTTAAATGCCTACTACCTAAGACTGCATTATGGTCAAATTATTGCTGTTCTTACCCCTATATGTGCTTAAGAGCCTTAATATTGGCACTGTATGAACACTGATACAGTTTCTGGAAGGCTCTGAGATCCTGGAATCTTTGTATGTTACAGTACCTGTATTCAGGGCTGGACACACAAAGCAGACAGGGTTTCATGTGCGTCTGGCAGCTCAAATTTGATAGACTTACAGAGTTACAGGGTGGATGAGGCTGGAAGGAGATTGTCCCTGCTCATATTGGGCCACCTGGAGGTGATTGCCCAGGATTGTCTTCAGATGGCTTTTGAATATCTCTCAAGACGGAGAATCTACAAACTCTGGGCAACCTGTGCCGATACCCAAAGGCTCTTACGATAAAAAAGAAGAAAAAGAGTTTTCCTATTTTTAAATGGAATTTCTTGCGTTTCAGGTTGTGCCCATTGCCTCTGCTCCTGTCACTGGGCACTGCTAGGGAGAGCCTGGCTTGTAACTCATTTAAGAACTGGGACATCTATTCAGAGATCCAATTCTTTGCAACTGAAAACCAGTCCTGGAAGCACAAATTAAGCATGGGCACACTTGCACTAGTCCTTCGGAGGTGCAGAGGCTCCTCTCTAGCTGTACTTCCCCTGGAGCTTTGCCGTGCTGCTGCAAGGATGGAGCTGACAAGGAGAGAGCAGCACTAGCTGCACCCTTGGGCTGACCAGCATCTGTTGTTTCACGTGCAGCTCATACCTGGCAGGTTGCTCACACAGCAGACAGGCTCTGCTTATTCCGTGTTTCCTTCGGCTCACGAGTTCTCTGTGCCTGGCAGCCAGATCCCCAGCACAGAAGCCAATGGCATTTCTACAGAAAATATTCTACTTGTTATAAGCAAATTAACTTCTAAAGCCCTACACATAACACACAGAAGCTAGGTCTATACAACGTAGGTCTTGGAAGAGAAATATGAAAGCGTTCCAGAGAGAAAATAAATTGCTTTTTTCTTGGCTTTGTCTTTCAGTGTACAATGGCAATTTACTTGAAAACAGACAAGGTCTAGAAATAGCTCACACAACCCGACTGCAACTACTGCTCGAGATGGAAAATATAATGGCATATTAAAGGAGGTGACAAACCCAGGAGCACCTTTATTCAGTCACTGTGCAACATCATGACTCTACAAGTACATACAAGAGGATCAAAATCTTGTAAAAGTCTGAAATAGGAGCTTTTTCCAGCCTTGAAGTGGCAATTTTAGTTTGAAACTCCCTTTCTCTAGTAGGGCAGCACAATCAGCAAAATCCTAACCTCAGAGCTTTGGTGCCATTAGTCACACAAAGCTTTGGTGATTTACAGTCAGAAAATCATTTCAAGACATCTGACGGGACTTTGTTATTCTGCCTACAGCTACACCTGTTCACTTCTTTGTCTCTAAGTTTCAATTAGAGATAATTTAAATAAGAGAAAATCATGTTTCCTAGTGGCAGAGCCTGTTAATGAAATGTGTTTAACATTTCCAATGGAAATGGGAATTCAGGAAACTAACAGGCAAAGCTTGTAACTGCATTATAAATACATTTCATATTTGAAAGACTTTATCTCCATCTCACCAGCCAGATATGCAACTCATCTTCATCCATGTGAACCATATTCATGTTGCTCTTAATTTCTGATTTGCCACACTGTTAACATAACAACTCCATTTCTAAGGTGTTTTAAGAAACAAAAAAAAACAACCAGGGGGTTCTCTATTGTTTTAAATATCTGTAAGAACTGAGGGGGGAAATCAAACTGAGGGGGGAAATCTTGTATTGTGTTATACTGGAAGTCAAAAGGAGAACAAAACAAGACATAAGCAAGCAGGCTTAATGAATTAAGCATGGTTTTGCATCAAAGAATTATGTAAAACAAACAGAAAAACAGGACAATTGATTTGAAAACTTTTCACCTAAGCGATTTTATCAGAGGGCTCTGGGACTATTTTTCTGTGGATTAAAATCTTTCCTACTTAATATGAAGCAAAAAGTCACCAGCTTTACTGGATAAGGGACTTAAGTGCTGTGAGCACAGAGAAACAGAATTAGCCCATGTATTACTTTATTGGCCTCCAGAAAGGAGTCTTACATCCCTTGTGCATGGGGAGGATTCAGTCACAAACTCAGATTAAGTTTAAACACATCCACTGTTTTTCAAGATTCAAATGTTTCATATGGCTTGAACATGCCTGTTATAACATCAGATGAGGCTACAGAAGGAATATAAATCTTAACATTTAGGGGAGGTTCTTTCACCTGTCATCAAGTGACAAGGCAGAAACACTGCAGTTCCACATAGGGTCCTGCAAAGTAGCACAGTGTCAGACTGAGACTTCTCTACTCCTATTCATTTCACCACCTTGTCCTTCAAGATGTCTTCATAAGCCTGGTGTTCAGCTGTACAATTCTAACTGAGGGTAGTCACTGACCTGCCAAAGCCAAGTACTGGAGACAATGCACCAGCAAAAAAAATGAAACCACATCGATGGAAACTGCACAGTAATTGCCAGCAAGCTCTTTAAACCAATCCTACAGACCTTTCAGCATCAGCAGAGGTAGAGAAAGGATATTCCAATAGCAGGATGTGGTAGAAGAGACAATGTAACCATATTAGGTCTAGCCACAAGTCCAGGATGTTACGCTTTTACAACTCAAAACTACACCACAAAAAACAAATCTGACACAAGTAAGCATAAACTCAGGCATGCTTATTCACACTTGTAGAAGATATGTCTCAGCTACAAATATTTTTCACTATTTTTGACTGGGTGGATGACCATTTCCATAATAATGTCTTTGACATGCCATGTGAAAGAAAAAGTCTTGGCAGACATTTTTGCACATATTAACAAGGTATCAGTCTTTGCTGAACTGAATTCTTTGCTGAACACAACTCTAGCCCCCATGCTGGGAATACCATCACAAAGTTTAAAAGTTTATGAATTTGGGAACTCTCAGCAGCTGACTTCATCTAGCCTGCAGAGAAATCTAACAGCAACTGTCTGGTACAGTGCAGAAAAAGGTGGACTCTTCTGTTAAAAGTGGTGCCTGACATAGAGCAAGGGTTGGTGGAGAAACCACCCAAGAGTTACTCTGTAATTACACATAGTACACATCAGCTGTATTAGCCATTCTTTCCTGTTAATTCTTCAATCTCAGATCTCTAATGACAAGAGATTGGACTCTTATTCCCTGGCTGAGCCACATGTAGCACAAACATCTCTAGAGAAAGCTCTGGGGAAAAGCCAGGCTTGTTAAATGCATGTGAATTTCTTTTAAGACAATTCATCCTACTACGTGGCCCACGCTGTCTTGATGTGGGTCAGACTGTAAATGACACAATTTGGTTGCCACTGTGCTAACCTCTGCATTCCTCTGACTCCGAGGGAGAAACTCTCTTCTTCCTTTCTCACCTGACTTCAAACGGAAGTCCCATGAACACTGTGAATTTAGCTCGTAGTTTTATAATTGTGGTTTTATTTGAATTGCCACAAAAATGTTGGGTGAGATTAAACACAGACTTCTCCTTTTGAAGAGGTCTACACTTAATATGACTTTTACACCCTCTTTTCTTACTAATTTTAATTTTTTTCTCCTTTGACTCTAGTTGAAACTCCAGCTCCTACACTGTAGTTGTGAGAGTCTTCCCTTGGTAATGTGTTATGTAATATTTATGCATAAAGTTTTACTAATTGCTGATTCCATTGGCATTCATGAACCTAAGCTGGAATGAATGAAACTTTCATTCATGTTTATATATGAGTTTCCAACATTTGTGTGTTTGTAATCATCAGGCTAAAACCAGCTTTCATTTGCAGAGACATAAGCTGAGGGTAACTGAATCAGGAGATATAACTCCGTTATGTAAATGGAAAGATTATGTTCCAGTATCATTGAGAGTTGAATTTATCACAGAAACCTCCCATTTCTGCAACTCAGTGAAGTTTGGTCATGACTGGTAACTATCATTATGGCTACATTAACAAGCATCTGTAGAAGTCCATTTCTAGAGCTCATTTTGTGCTGTGCACCTGATATAGGCACTGCTGCAGTTTGATGGAATGCTTAGTTCAGATAAACTCTTAAGTTTCCTCTCATGCACTAATGCTCTGTTTCTGCTTCTACTCACCTCCCAGGCTGGTTCTGTCCAAAGGGAATCCAGGTCAGGACCTGCAGTGCCCTTCCTGATAGGAACCTGTGCTCAGCAAGCAGGCAGCAGCTGAGGGTTGCTTGAAAACCACCCTCCTGATCTAACTAAAGAGCACACTAACAGACACACCCTATGTGCAAATTACAGAGACTTATCCAATTAGAATATCTCTGTGGCAATCCTGAGCCATCAACGATTTTCCAGCCATATAATTGCTACTATTAACAACACAAGTTCCCAATTTAACAAATGGAAGCAAGATAAACGTCCGCATCACCCTGGCTTCTCCCAGCTTTATGATTCAGGGTGTAGCAATCTGTTGCCCTTGGTCTTTTGGAAACAGTGCCCATGTGAGAGTTTTAATGACAATGCAGCACTACTTCTGGCATCTTCTGGATATCTGAGGGCTCTGATTTCTTTATCATGGAGGAGGTTCTGACTAACTGGGTCTATCATGCCCTGAGGACTTGTAGTTATTTGCTTCCACTCAACTGCCCAAGTACCTTCTCCCTCTTTACACTTTGCAATAGGTTAAACAAAGACCCAAACTCAAGGAGAACATTTAAACAGTCTGGAATCAGCAGGGGGAGGAACCAAGGAGGTTTCTGATGTAGCAGCAGGGGAGAGGATGGGTGGAAGGAAGAGGTGAAGTGATACATTGCTGAGATTTTCTGAGTCCTTTAGCATCACTGCTTTGTAGGCGAATGGCTGCAACTGCTTTCCTCTCCATTACTCTGTCTTGGCATGGGTTCTGCTTTCAATGCCTGCAGCATGGGAAACCAGACTTCCTACCTCCCTGTATTCAGAAGTTTTGTCCATCCTTTTTTCATGTCTTGCCATGCTTTTACCAAAAAAATCCCATTGTCTGCATGCATAGCCTTTTTATGACTATCCTTTATCCTCCTCTGCAACTGTTAGCACACTATTGCTCATCAGCTGCTTCATAAGAATTATTTATTTACATGCTTTGAAACTCACTTGTCCCAGAAGTAAGTATAGATTATGTCAAATAAAACTGCTTACCCTTAGATATCAGACAGAGCCCCAGACAGACAGTGAGCCAAGACAGACAAGGATGATAGTGCCTAAAAAACACTGTAATTACTTGCATTCAGTAAGCCTGGCATTTTCCCTGAGCTGTCTCTGGGGATGTTTGTGCTATGTATGGCTCAGCCAGGCAACAAGGAGAGGACAAGGTCTTTTGCTCCCTTTTGCTGTCTAACCTGATAAAAAGCAAGGAGATTCTCTTTGCTCTAAGAGATCTGAGATCTGGATAACAAACTGATGGCATGCACTCATGTTGTTTGTCCATAATAGCTATATTGTCCCAACCCTTGACCACACTGGCTGCCCAACAATACTATTTTGAGTAGTTCTCCTTCACGAGCCTGATATTCCTGATGGAAACGGTTTCTGTAAAGCAGTGTGGGCCATGAAAAATGCTCAAAGAAAAAGTGGGGGAAAAGGTCAAGACAACCAATAATGTTTCTATGCAGTGAGTAAAGAGATCTTGAACTGTAGCTTTTGAAAAGGTGATATGCTTGTACAGCTTTGTATTGGTCACAGTATCTGTGCACATATCCTATTAAAAGCAAAGTGCAAATTCATTGATAAACAGTAAAACAGGACTGGCACTCAGCTTTGCACAAGTCTTTTGTACAGGATGTTACACTTGCAAACACAATTTTCCCTCAATCAGTGAGAAATTCTGAAAAGACAATACTCTTCCAATTTATTTTTAGGCCAAACCTACCAGGGCCTGAGATTACTAAAGCCTCAGTCATAATAATTACAATGAGGAACAACTTCAGTCAACTTTAAATACACTTTCAGCTTCCTCAAACTGTCATCGGTATCTTAACACTTTATAACTGAGGGCTATAACTGACTTTAGTTAGAAAAATCAAGAAAGATTGGGGTGCTAGAAAAGCCTGTGATCACACAGAAGGGAGAAAATAAGATGGACCCTGGTTTATTCAGCTTCATGAAAGTTGGGTGATATAATGAATTCCAAATGGTTTTGGTCTCTGTACAGAAACATCCAGCAAAAGGTTTTAATGATGTAATAATTACCTTTTTCCTTTCATGATCCTTCTAACTATGCCTTAATTTATGATGCTTTTAATGAGCATACATGTATCCTGAGGCTATAATGGATACACATTTATTTAAGTCAAAAGATAAATCTTAATGAAAGGGTCTTTTAACACAATAATTAACATGTATTTTGATCATCATAACAGTAATTATTAGAGGCACAAAAACAGAATCAGATCTCAGAAGAAGCCATGAAGATCCTAAATAGGTTGGACTAGCAACACTGCCCTATTATTTTGCCAAGAGATGATACATCAAAGTGGCAGGAATGAATCATCATACACAGTTAGGAACTACACCCAGTGAAAAGCAGGGACAAAAATACAAGCTGCACTAACTTCCACCATAAATTGCAAATTATAATCACACAGCAGATAGTGTAGAACATGCCTTTTCTCTTAGTTATCAAGCTATGCTCTCCTTATACCTCCACAAACATGACTGATCATCAGAAAAAGAAAATAAGAGAACCACAAAAACATAGTAATTTAGGCTTGATATGAAAGGTCCATTTATATTTAAGAAAATGGTTTTACTTTGTGAAGTAAATGTGTCTTAACATGTGTCAAATAACCCAATCGAGGAGCCTTGCTCTTTCAAAAACCAATTGCCTCCTAAAACCAGCAAAGAAAAAGAGCACATACTCTTACCCACTGTCATCCTCCCATTAGCAAAAATTGCTAGTATTCTGAATTTTCTCCCAGCTATTAAATCATTGTGCCCACACACAAAACTTGCAGGCAGCCCTTTTCCAATGACAAAGAGTAAAGTCAAACAAGGCTGAAAACACTTTTTAAAAACTATCCTATGCATTTTACACCAAGTCAGATTTATTTCAGGAATTTGGCTCATAGAATCACAGAATCATTTGGGTTGGAAGGGACCTTAAAGACCATCCAGTTCCAAACCTCCTGCCATGGGCAGAGACACCTTCCACTATGCCAGTTTGCTCAGAGCTCCATCCAACCTGGCCTTGAACACTTCCAGGGATGGGGCAGCCACAGCTTTTCTAGGCAACCTGTTCCAGTGCCCCAAAAAAGAAGTTTAACAATACACAAGGGGGTCTCATATTAAAGGAGATGACTGCAAAGAGAGAGGGAAAAGAGTCTCTTAAAGAAAAGGAAAAAATATGGTACCTTTTCCAGTCAAAGTTTCTTCTTTTATTTTCCGAACCGCTTCTTGGCCATCACTTTCACTGTTTCCAGCTGTTAAAAGACAGAAAGTGAAAAATTAGCAATACAACCAAGTTAAGGAGTGTGAATATAAGAATGCCACTATGACATGCTAACCACAGTGTAAAACCAGTATGAAGTTTCAGGTGGAAAGTTGTGCTTCCTCACTGTCAGGCAGCAGACATTTTTGAAGACAGCAGCACAAATGCACTGTTGTTCACATAAGTTCTGCCAGTTTATCTTATCTATTCCTATAAAATAGGACTATTTACTGGACCAGCAGACTTGAAATTTGAGTCTGTGAGCCAAGTGAATTGTGTCAGATCCAGATTCTACAAAAACTTAATTCTAGGTTAGAGTAGACTTCCCCTAGCTCTTTTTTCCTCCACAGCTGGAGGAAAGTCCTGACTACCCTGGCTCAAATGCTCATGAGAAGTTTTATTAGTGCTAACATAATGTGTGATTAAGCATTCTGTAAATGTCTTTTGTGCCATTCAGCTTAGGTGGGTGGTTAATAATCGTCTGATTTTTTTTGGCAAATTTTTTTATAATATATCAAAGGAAAAAACCACAGGCACAAGAGAAATATTGGAATTGATAGTACAAGTTAATTTTTTTTAATTAACATTCAATTTATCCATCCACAAACATCTTCCATAGCATGAAACATCAAAATACCTATGATTTATTTTCTAAATTGGATAAAAATACTGGTATCTCTTATGAACTTCATGAAGTTGCCTTCTTTTCCTGGTTATATAAAATTCTGCTCAAATTTCTATACAGGTTATTGTCTCTTGTATGGGCCTACAAGTTCTCCCTTTCACAGCATCACAGAATAAGAAGAAGTTGGAAGACACCTCAGGAAATATCTGGTTCAGCCCCCTGTTCATATTAGGCGGTATATGCTTGTATTAACATGAATTCTTTTGAGAATGGAGTTTTAGCTGTGCTTCTGCACCATAAAAACATTTGAAACACATCTTTGTTTTCATGACATGCAAGAAAACTGAATATTTACATAAATTTAGTCAAATAAATACATTTAGCATTCCCGACACTGGAGTGAAAATAATTCTCTCATAAAATCTAGAGTCATAGAGGTGTATAACTGTTCTCTATAAATTCCATTAACTATGGAATTTTATTGCTCACAGAAAGAAAGAAAGAAAGAAAGAAAGAGAAAGAAAGAAAGAGAGAAAGAGAGAAAGAGAGAAAGAAAGAGAGAAAGAAAGAGAGAAAGAAAGAGAGAAAGAAAGAGAGAAAGAAAGANAAGAAAGAAAGAAAGAAAGAAAGAAAGAAAGAAAGAAAGAAAGAAAGAAAGAAAGAAAGAAAGAAAGAAAAGAACAACACAGATGTTTGCAGTATTTGCTTCTGGCTATTTTTCCCCCTTTAAAGCCACCCAGCCTTGTAGAGAAGAAAAACATTCAGTTTGATGTTAATTTCCAGATATAGATGCAGCATCAACAAACAAACCCTCCAGTGAAAGTGCCATTTCTGGGGAAATTTGTGCACAGGGTTTATGGGCAACAGATCAATTTTCCTCCCAGTTTCACCTCAAGTGATGTACTAGAGTAGGATTTGAAACTCAGTGTGTTGTGATTAGGCTGGATAGTGTTATGCTGGAAATAAAAATACTTCTATGTCAATTCTGTGAAGGTCTTATTTGACTCTTCTTTTATTCAGCACTTCTCGTGCAGAGTTCAGGCTTATTAAGGCCTCCCCGTCTTGATTTCAGTCTCAGTATGTTAATTTAATTTGTTCTTTTAAAAGAGCTTGTGTTCACAACAAATTTTAATTTGCTTTATTTTGCTGTTATATAAATGGTTATTCATTAAAGCACAGTGCATTCCAAATGAGCTCATTTTTTTCATATTTGCATATTTTTCACTCTAGACCACTGGGAAAAAAAATAATTATTTTGCTAAACAGTCACTTCAGATATCTGTTTCCAGCCTGATTCAACAGAGTTTGAAAAACAGATGCTGAAGGCTAGAGTATTGCAAAATTGAAATAGCCTCAGTGAAAACTGTCACTCTAATAGAGGCTTTTGAAATCCTTCTTTCAAAGAAAATCCTGTAAGAAAGAATAAAGACACTGAACAAATGACCAAAATTCTTACAAAAAGTTCAAAGACACAAAGATCAGAAAGATACCGTGAAACAGGGAGGGTGATCTAGGCTTCAGAGTTAGGTTAAGGAGATCAGCACCCCCTTGCCAAGGTGGGGGGGTGGAAGAGGAAAGGGACATTGCACTTTTGCACTGCTTCCCTTCTAGTACGTCCCTCTGGGATGCTATAAGCAAAGAGAGTGGTAGGCATCAAAAAGATAAACCTTCTTTCAAGTGCTGCATTAATTATTCCATTAAAAAAAAAAAAAGCTTTTTAAGTCACCAAGCTAACACAGTCAGCTTCAGGTTGGTTGGGAAAAATCAAAACTAATCTGCATCTCCTTGATGAAGTTGGGTCACTAAAGGGCATAACCTTCAAGTGCACTGAGCAGGTGTGAGCAGGTGTACAGCACCCTTAACTCAGGAGGAGGATAGTTTACTCTACAAGAGTCAAATTCTTACCACTGTCAGCTGGTTTAGATCCCCAGTAGCATATTTGTCGTGATTCTTTAAAAAACTTCGTGATACACAAAATAATCCTCTGTCTGGACAGTTTTTCAATGATTCACCATAATTTTCATATGTTCCACATTCCAGAATTTACCCATTTTAAATGTTATAACATCTCTAGCATAAGTTCTGCCTACTCTGGTTTCAAGTGGTTTGAAGGGAAGAGTGAGAGAGGGAAGACAGATCATGTATTTTATGCAGTGACGGAGTCTTAGAAAAAGCTTTGAGGAAAAGGGATTCATTGTCTTGGGAGCTTAGATCATCAAAGTACCCAAAACCATAATAATCTTGCTTTTCATGCTAATTTAAAATCCCTACTGGGAACTCCAAATAGATATTGTTGTCTCAGGAACTGTTTATGCAAGCTGTTCAGTGCCCTACCTGATGTTTTTTTCCACTTAGTCCCCACAGAATAGTGAAAAATTTAGGTGAGACTTATTCAATAGCAATGCTGATTATAATCAATCCTGAAAATAAAGCTAACAACATAAAAATAAATTCATTCTAAATGGATGCATCTGTATAAAATCAGATGGCACAAAAATATATAATTCATAATAAAATATCAAAACTTCTGTTGAGAAAAAGGAAAACATATTTAAATACAACTTTTGGTCAAATAAATTTATCCATCTCTTCCACATTCACTTACACAAACACCACAAGTCAAAGCAAGTTGATACAAAGCCACCAGAGAAGTACATATTAAAATTCTTATCAGCACCAATAAGATTTGGATCTTATCCTAAATGTCAGACTCTGTCATCTTAGTCACTTAAGTAGATCCTAACTCTGAAAGTTATTTCAGGGATTTCAACAGAATTATCACAGATATTTCTCAGTCTGAATAAGGCTGAAAAAAACATGGCCTGTAGAAACCAGACATGAGCTGAAAACACACTGTCACTAGTTAAGGGGTTCTGATACATCTGTATGTATTCTTCATACAATATTTTTAACTTCTTTGAATGTGAATATCTCTCCAAAAGAGTAATTGCCATTCACACACTGAATTTATGTACAAGATTGATCCTGATAAAAGAAGCAAGAGCTTTTCCAACTGGTGTTCTGCAAAACTAGGAATTTGCAATCTTGATGTTTCAAGGAAATGTACTTCAGGGCATGATAAATTTAAAATAGTTTGTGATCTACAATAGAGCCAACAATAAAGCTTAAGGTTGCCTTGAGAGAATAAAACCACAAATCCAAAAAAGCCCTTGCTTACCTAAGTTTGTCAGGGGACAAGTTTCCTGACTTTCAGCAAGATAGCACAAAATGAAGACAAATAAAAACTTTTTGGGATGAACACCAAGAAAATTCAAGCCAACTACCATGTGGTGTCCAGAGAAAGACCTGACCCCTCCAGCTTGGAGCCTGAGAGCTGCCTTGTGCACCAAGGCATCCCTCAGCCTGTGATAAATCCAATGAAGGGAACCCCAGGAGGGAAGGCAGGAGTGAGCCCCAGGAGGGAAGGCAGCTGTGAGCTGCACCATGGTAGGGCAGCTGTGCTGGCACATCCCCTCCAAGCTCTCCCCACACACCCCAGCCGCTGGCAAGAGTGACCCTCTCATTCACCAGTGCCTGGGGAACCTGAGAGAAATGCTCATCCCTTGATTTATGTAGCCATAATTACCTGTCAGTTAATCCCTGAATCACTGGATAACTTTACAGGGTTTGCAGCATGCCCCATGACCCTCCCCTCTCCCCACTGCTGACTTCAAGCAACCCAAATTTAGAAGTGGTGCCCATAAACTCTTGCATAAATATACATTACCAGGAAAAGCTTGGTGGTACAGTAATCAATTCTGCACGAGCATATATCATCTGATTAAGGAGTTGCAAAGGGTGATAGTTAGATGTCTTTGTGCAACAGAATACAAAATTTCTAAAGGGAAATTTGAATTCAGATGCCTCCTCAGAGTAGCATAATCCTTATTATGATAGAGGGGGACTGATTTAATTGAAGAACCAGCCTGAAGACAGGGCTTGCGAGGGCACCCAATGCCTCAAGAGAAAAACAGAGCTGGTGTTGGGAGGATTATGATTTTATGAGTGTGCACAACAAATAGAATAGGCCTAAAAGAAAGGAATGACTGGCCCCAAAAAAACTCAAGGATGAGAAATTTGAACTCAATACAAGCAGGTTTTTAAAGGAATTTGTAACATCTTCAATAAAATGGAATCCAAATCTTGGGTCTCACCCGCAAAATATTTAAGGCATAAATTTCAATAATTATAGGTATAAGGATGTGTGATAAGCTACAAAAATAAATTGTGAACTTTATAAAACTTCCTTATGTCTAGAAATACATGTCTTTTGTCATTGAGTTCATCATATAGCAGTCACTATTAAACAATACATAGCTTTTTAACTGGAAAGTTATAAACATTGTTGTGTTCCTTTGAGAAAAAAAGCAAAACATGAGCAAGGGAGAGAATGCCGATTTGCAAAGAGAAAAGAAATCATCATTATTGCCTTAGGTTTCAGATACCCATCTGTTCCAACAAGAAGTTAAAAATGACCCTGTTTATCAAACCCAAGATACATCCAGACAAGTGCCCTGTTTCTAACAATAACCTGTAGCAGATGCTTAAGGAAAAGATATGACAGCAATAAGTCTAGGAATGACTTTGTCCAATACACCCTCCCAGAAACAAAACTCTTTGGAGATTTCCTGAATCAAAGGTCACATATAGCCTCCCAATGAACCTGACCTGCACTACTTCACTTAATTGCACTTTCAGTTCATTCAAGCGCTTGACTGCCAAAGAGTTCTGGGACAGCAGGCTCTGTGATTTAATGACACACTTAATTACATTCAAAAGGTTACACTTCAGTAGTTTGTTTGTTTTATTTTTTTTGTTGGATGTTCTCTACTCTATGTACAATACGACACGGAATGACCACTTCTGGTTCACTTTCTAAACCCTTCATAATTGTATGATACCACACCTCAGTCATGAGTTTGGAAGCAGAAGGACCTTTGTTCTGTGCCCCACCTCATACAAAGCCATCCTGTACTCCTAACCATCACTTTTTAGTTTTTTCCAGTTCAACCAGACTCCTTTTGAGGATGCACAACACCATGAACCAATGGTTTCTATAAAGGAAGAGGGACGCTTTCCGTCTTGTTTTCATCTTCTTTCCTGCTTAGTAATATAATTTTATTTTCCTTTATGACTGGCATGAAATATCGATGATGTTGCGCACAGAGCTTTCAACAGTAAATCACAATATTTATTTAATTCTTTGAGTGGCTGTTAATTTAGGTCTTATTCTTGTAAATGCATAGGTGTGGCTGTTTTTTTCTCATATTCTCTATTTGCATTTACTAACACTCTTTATTTATCCATCCCTTCAAAGCACAGTCATTCACTATTGGGAGATTATTTCCTATTCTTCATGGTAGTTAATATTTCACAAGGCATCTCAGGATGCCATCCAGTCCCACCCTCTGCTACAACTGGTGCCCAGGACCATGTCTAGTCAGGCATTTCCAGGGACGGAGACTCCACAACCTTTCTAGGCAGCCTGTGACAGTGTTTGACCACTCACAGTGTAATTTTTAAAAATAAAAAAAAAAAAAAAAAAAAAAAAGGGTTTTTTCCCGTTAGGTATTTATACACTGGAAAAGGTCCCCTTAACCCTTCTCTTCTATTCTCTTCTGGCTGAATACAGCTCTCCCGGCCTCTCCTTACATGTCAGAAACTCAAATCCCTTAATTATCAATAGTCAAATTCATTTGACTGTCCTAAACACATTTAAGCAAAATGCATCTTCCCACTGTTCATCATGTATTCTGTATCTATCTTTTATAAATGTACTGAACATATGTCTATGGGACCAAGACTCCAGCCCAAAGCTGACAAATAAATTCTCAATATTGTTTTCTGCCTCCTAATCTATTACTAATCTACAAGAGATCCTTCTCTTATCTCAAGACAAGCCAACCTCTTTAAATCTTTTGGCATGAATGTTACCAAAAACTTTTGAAAACCAAGATTAAATTAACTCACACAGTTGCTGAATATTTAAAAGCATTTAATAAAAGTTTAATGAATAAATTTAAAAAATGCCTAGAAAAAAATGCACTAACTCTTCCAAAATTCATCAACACATATTTAATTCCACATTTTTTAAATGCCTGACTTATTTTCAATAAAAAAAAAAACACTCACTGGCCTATGCACAACATTCTTCATAAAATTGCCCAGCACCTTTATTTGTCCACCTTACACTTCTCCTTTACCAAGGATGATTTAAGGTTCCATGGAGCAGACACTAGGCCAGAAATATTTTTACATGTCTGATGGATTTTGGTTTTAATCACAGTGGCCTGTTTTACACTGTTTTAATTTGTTTATGATGTATAGTACGGTATTTATACTGAGTTTGTAACCATCTCCATACTATTTTAAGCACTGTATCTTTTTAACTGCTCATTTTATATACTTCTTCAGAGAGAGTGAACAGATTGAAGACTCCAAGCCCATTTGGTTGCTCTTCATAAGGATGCCTTTCCATCCCCCTGATAAGTTTGTTTTCCTCTAAACCCTTTAAAACCATTTTGAAATAGACAGACCAGAACACAACATAATATTTAAGGTTCTGGCCCACAAAGTATTCACAGAGTTGAATCAACTCACGTTGGCTGTTTATTTTGTTCATTTTGTAAATATTTCTAATATTTGTTAATTATTGAGCACCACTTTCATAGAATGATCTATGTTGTCCCTGAGATCTACTTCCAAAATGATGATGATTGACACAGAGTCCATCATGTCTTCTTCTGGAGTTAAGATTTTTCCCATCACTCCATGTTGATCTACATTGAATTGCACATGCCTTTTAACACTCAGCTTCTTATGGTCTTCCTGCAATTCTTCACACACCCCTCATCTTTATCACTCTGAGTAGTTTGATACATTTTGATACATTTGATACATTTGTCATTCCATTATTTGCTCCTCCTATAAAATTATCTGTTGAAAGCACCATATGTTAAAACAAGCACAGATGTGAGAGTCTTCCAACAGAAATTAGGGACTAAAATGTTCGACAAAACTCTTACATGTTTGGAAGGCCATGTGTGGCTGTGTGCACATGTGTGGTGCATAAGTAACAGACAGTACTGTAAACAGAGTTTTTCATAACCCTGATTACAGTGCATTGATATGTCAGAGCCTGAACTGAATTACAATTATAAAGCAATCTGCAAGCATTTCCTTAATGATCATATCAGAAAAAAAAAATCATCGCCTGCTTTTAATAGGCTGGTAACATTTTGACAATTCCTGACTAACTCTAGAACTCATCCAGGCCTAAAAAATATGGTGGGAATTAGGGAGATAAATACTTTTCTAGAAAAAAAAAATTTATAACCCAAGCATCTCATAGATCTATGTATATTAAAAATAGACTATTAAAATAACCCATAGAAATTTTTAGTAATTGAAATGAAATCAAACTGTCTTTGAAAATGAACAATTGCACCATCTTGTTAGAATTTAATTATCCCTCTAAAGTCACTTTATAGTATTGTACAATATAAGAATTGTCTGATTCATGGTGCAGAGGATCCAGCTTGAAAATTGGAAACTAATGGGAATGAAAGAAATATCAGAAATATCTCTTGCTTGGTCTCCTGCAGGGCTTACAGACGTCACACAGAAATGCTGAATCTGGTGATAGAAATACATTTATTTCAGCCAAAATTGCAGGGATTAAGCCAAAATTGCAGAGCTCAATTAAGTCACCTGAATATATATACATACATACATACATACATACATACATATAAATATAATGAGATTGCTTCCTTCAAAGTGTGAGCCTGTCTTAGAAACCTGTGACACTGATATGCTCAGACGCTAAAGACTATTTTGGTTACATTGTCCTGAACCTGATGTTTTATACCAAGCAGCACATGTATAAAGGTGCAAATCTTTTGATTGTCATTCACCATTTTCAGATAGAATTATCAAAACTTCTATATTAGATATCACACATTATCACAGCCTTCTTTTTTTTAATGAACTGAGGGGAAAAAAATGAAATAATCAAATTGAGTCTCTCTTTTTTTGAGTCAATTATTCTAACATGCACTCATGGAATCCTCATAAAATTAAAAGGTTCTGATGAAGGATGGAAGGAATATGAAGAGTTTATACTTTTTATCAGTCTAAATTCAGACTCACAAACTATGGTAAACACCATGAACCAGAGCTGAACTTACTAGGTTTTATGACTGGGGCTGAGGGAGGTCATAGAAATGTCCAGGACATCTTGATTTCCAATGTCCTCATTGTGAAGACCATATTTATTTGTAAGTGTATGCTAAACACCACCTTCAGCATCAGTCACTGAATACAGTTTGTCATTTAGCTTCTCTCTCTGAAAATGAAATTGCAAGTTTATTTATCAAGTAGTAAATCGCATAGGAGGCAGCAGGATCTCCCTGTCTGACTTGATTCCAAAGATCAACACAGGCATCAGTTTTCCCTACCGGGGTTTGCTGTCTGTCATGAGGTTTTCCTGAAGTAAAAACCCTGCTGACTGTGAGTAAAGCTACTGCAGCCTGGGAAAAAGCCTCAATGAAATCTATCAAGCAAACACACAGAAAATTACTTTCAACACAAGCTCTTTCCCAGGGAGAGGCTGAGGGCAGGGTGAGCAGCACCTGCAGAGTGGGATAATGGAGTCTTGGGTACCAGTGCTGGCACTGGAAAGGAAGAAGGTGTAAAATAACGATGCAACCACTTGTTGTAAAAGCTCTGAGTGAACACACTGCCTTTTCATACAGTGCTTATTCATGTTCCACAAGGTAACATGATTTCTACTTATTTGTTTTCCTCATTCCATTGGTGGATCGGATTTAAAAGTAGGTTGCTTCAAATATTTACTCCTCTAAAATGTCAAACTGAATGAAAATTACATCCATCACAAATGGTGAATCATTTTTCACATCAGACATCCAGGATTTACTCATTTGCCTGCTGCAGGGATATCATCCTTTATTGCCAAAGTTCCTGTAATGGGAAACAAGCATTCAGTGATTGAGCATGATTGACTGTAAGCTACATGTGAGTCTCTCTTGCAAGCCCAGATTCACTTAACATCCACACCTCTTCCACAGAAGTTCATGTCTATATACAAACACAGGGTGAAAACATTTCTAGAGGAGAAAGTTTGAGCACAAATTGGTGTCTGATTTGAGCCTTGTGTGGCCTGAAGCTGAATGTGCTAATGCATGCCAAAGTGCCAGCAGGTATTTTAAACATACTCTGGACACGTGGGCCTAACAGTTAGGAGCAAGGATGGAAGGTCATTGCATTTAATGTGCTTTTGAGACTGTTATGATCTTGCAGCTGGAAAAGCGCCTGGGACTATCCATTCTACTGATAGTCCTGCTTCGGCCTGAAGAATTTCACAGGCAAAGAAGATAGCTGTGACTCACAGAGCTCAGTGCTTAGGTCAGAGTTTGCTTGGAAGAAATGAATCAGCTGGAAATCTTACTCATCAAATGCTTCCTATAATTAATTTCATTAAATTACATTTGTAGAGATTCCTAATGAAAATAGTAAGATTGATACAATTGTAGAGTGAATGGAAGTGCCTGTGTTTGTAAGCCTCAAAAGAAAGGGCAAAGTGAAGTGTTACAAGAATGCCCTTTTTTGACAAAAAAAGACATGTTTAGAGGACACTGTTCCTGTGCTGTGCATGTCAAGGCCACAGCACAGGAGACCAGCCAGCAGACCATGCACTCTGCTGCCAGGAGGATAACATCCAGGTTGCAGTATATCACCCATACCATTATTTTTCCTGTTAGCCCACCCTAAAAATAGCATATAGACAGAGCCTATGTATTGCAGACAAGGAAAAATGTAGTGAGAGCTTATGAACAATATAAAAGATCACAGAATGGTTGTGGTTGGAAGGCAGCTCTGTCCAATCCCCCTGCTAATGCAGTTTCACCTAGAACAAGTAGCATAGGGCATTCAGATGAATTGTTAATATGTCCAGAAAAGGAGAATGTACAACCTCTCTGGCAGATCTGATCATAAACTAGCCTGTCATTTCTGATCAAGAAGAACCACAGAGATAGGATAAGGACTCAGTAGCTGGCATACCTTTACCTGTACTCAAGTGATACTCACAAGACCACATGAGCTCACACACCTTGGTGTTTATGAGGGTATGGGTGTGAGTGTGAGTGAATGAGATTTATGAAGCAGTGATTTTGAGCTGAAAAAATTCAGATTATTTACAGATTCTGCACCTAAACCTCACCTTCCAATTCCCGAAACTCTCACACTGAATTTTGTTTCATGGAATACCCTAACCTTTAAATGATACTAAATAAATCTTTTTTAAAAAAAGAAGAATGTTCTATGCTTCCATGACCCCATGCAAAGAGAAGAAAACTACCCTTTTTGTTTTCTCACTGAGTACATTTTTGCAGTCCACCTTAAGGAGGAAAAGCGATTTCAGTGAAATATTAAAGCTGACATCATTGGTTACATGTAGCTACATTAGCAACATCTAGCATTTAGCTACATAAAGCAGCATCCACTTGCATTTTACAGACGCTTGGGTTTGCCACATCTATTAAAACATGCATGAGTAAGTGGTATTCCATGTTACACCTGTACGATTCCAGGACAGCTCTATTAGTGCGACTGACTGCACTACACTGAAAGTACACGGCTACTATGCTCTCGTCCATTGTTTGGAGTAGGTTTGGTTGTTTTTTTTAAGATATGCATACAAAACCTTACAGAGAGCACATTCTTTATAAAAGCCAAACAAAATTACACCACCAGCTTGATAGAGTACAATGAAACAGCAATCTTCATGACCTTATGGAGTAAAAGCTGTGGTGGATAATGTAAAAATCTAGTTAAAGAAAGACGAAGTGAGTAAAATGTAGCATTTTAAACATATATGTATTCATTATGTTACATTCTGATTTAGTAGACGTATTAGTGCATAAATATATTTATGTAGTACAGAAAGCTCTAAAAAATAGGAAAAGAGTCTCCTTAATACTGTCTGTGGTAGAAAGAAGAAACGGTGCACACAGGGCAGTTTTTGAGCTTGTAGAGAAATTCACCTAATTTCAGATGTCTCACTCTAACACAGTCACCTTATAAACTCTTTTTTATCAAAGAGAAACAGGGACCTCCAGAAAGTGAATTACCCAGTCCATCTCAGACTGACATGACTGAACCTCAAGGTATTTATTTCCTTGTCTTGCCTACAGAAGCCTCTTACAGTGACAAACTGAGAAGTAAATGTGCAATTTTTACACAGATGAAGTTATAACACAGATCATCACCCAATAAACACTGTAATATTTCTTCAAGGCTTTAATCTGTTTTTCTCTTAATGAATTTGTACACCCTAACACTGATGCATAATCCATCCCCAGTAACAAGGAACTAAAATATTTTTGTAATACTCATATTTTAAAGTTTTTTTTATTGTTTACTTCATATATAAGGTAGTACAACTCTTCCAAGTTCTACAGAAAAAAAATCACATCCACTATTTTTTTAAGATCTTGCAAAGCAAAACATAAATCAAGCTTTATTTTGTGCTTAATGCTAGCAAAACATTCTCCTACATTCCCCTGACATATCCTTACTTATGCTGGGAAGAGAACACTCCTTAAAAGAAAAAAATATTACTTTCTGAAACAAAAAGTGTATTAAGAAAATAATGACTTTACCTATTATCACGTGCATGCCGAGTCTTGCCAAATGCCTCACAGTTTGGTAACCAATTCCTTTGGTGCCTCCAGTCACTATAGCAACCTTTCCATTTTGTGTAGGGAAAACTGTAAAAAAGAAACAACACATACATTTTAAAGAGTGTACACTTAAAAGACCACTCAAGCCAGGTCAGTAAAGAATCTCAGAAGCAAACTCTGTATGGAAATAAAAATTACGGAGCATCCACCATTATTTACTGCACTACAATTTTCCAGTATTAATAGTTCATAAAACACTGAGGTTGGCGACACGAAAGGCAGACACCCACTACAGAAATTTCTCATTTTTATTTGCATGCATTTCATCATCCTGCAGTCATCTGACCTTTAAAATTTCCACCATAACTTTGTTGCTGAGCAAGGTGGCAGCAGTTACAAGTCAGCTCAGGGACAGCTTACTCTATGTGTGCAGGGAAAAAAATTCCATGGCAGCATGATATCTTGAAAATTTCTTGGATGACAAAAGACCGGCCTCTGCCAGTAATATGGAAGAAACAAAAAACATCTCAGTCAAAGGTGACACATCTAAAGGGCAGGAGCCAGCTGTGCTAATCTCCCTGCATAACTGAGCACTCTCCCTTCTGAAAATCACAGGGTCCTGAGCCCCAAGGCAAGGAGGAAGCCATTTTCTTGCGTGAAAACCCCCACCTGCTTTTCCTACCCACACCAGCTCTCTCCCACAGAAGGCAGCATCCCCAAAATCCACAGTCAGCCTCACTGTCTCCACTCCTACAAGCACTCCTTGACCCACACACAGCCTGGCAGGCAGGGTATGCTCCCAAACTCCCTCTGCTAGAGGGGTGGCTAAGGCACAGCCGGTGTCTCCTGCATCCCCAGGCAGCCCTTAGCCCTCCAAGTGAGCCAAGCAGTGTCTGGAACGGCCCTTGCAGAGTGGCTGTCATTCCAACTACAAGCTCCCACACCGGGCACAGGTTGCCCAGCACACCCCCCACCATTGAGGAAGTCCTGCAGCCAAAGGAGAGTACAGGTGTTATAATCTAACTGCTTGGGAAAGGCATGAATTAGGTCTAATATCAACTACAATTTTTTTTACAAGGTGGAGAATGTTTCGTATGAAGCACCATGTGGTCCTTAGGTGATCCAGGGTGAATTTCTAATTTGCTCTAGAGTAGAAGACCTGAGGTGTTTGCACAAGGAAAATGGCACTGAATACTTCGTTTTGCTCTGGTGCAGTGTCTGTAGGCAACACTATAGATAACAAATGCTAAAAAGATGCCAACTTTCAGCTATCAAAGGACTTTCTATTTTGATTTCTAGGTTTTTAGGGGATTGCTTTGTTGTACAACACAAACTCATACTTTACATAGTGATGAAACACAGGACTAGCACTGATACAAGATTCTTCACAGCAACTTCAAAAAGGACACAGATTTCACCTTTTCTGAAATACATAGTTCTTTTAATCATGATTCAACATGAATATCCATTCTCTTTGGGTTCTTCCCATCCATGCAGAGAGGGTATTTTTTGCAGGTATTTGAAGGTTAACTCCAATTATAGTGATATTCGTGTGCATAGGTATCCTGACATATATAATTCAAGCTAAATAAAACTTCACCAGGAGCTTTCTTAAGGGACTTCAATGGGGTTAAGGAGTTATAAGCAGCCCTACTGCTTAAGAGGCTTATGCAGCCCCTTAAAAAGCAGCCCTGCAATTTCCACCAAAATATTTCTGATCACAAACTCTATATAAAATACCCATATGTCCAAATCTCCTCAAGAGAAAATGCATTCTTTTGGGCCTGAGTACCTTCTCCTCCTCTTCTGCCGCCCCATGCCTCCCTTGCTTCCTGCCCTCTCACCATATTACTGACCTGACATTTTCACATTTCATGTGAAAACATGTTGCATACAGTTGCTGTCACTCACTCCCATTACTGCACCACTATACCTACCTATTAAATAACAATCAACATTATAACACAAAATTAATTCACTCAGAAGAAAATTAATGAAAGAAAGGGAGAAAAAGAAGTCAGGACTGGGGAAGCGGCAACAACATGAAGGAAAAATGGGAAGTCAGAAGAGCAAAGTGATAACAGGTATCACTGTGATGAAGTGGTTCTTAGAAGAGGACACAATTCAGCAGATGAAAGAAGATGTCCAGTCCTATCTGCCCATGGTAACTGCAAAGAAAAGGACTTTTTTTGGTCCTAATGGCCACTTAAAGACTCCACTATAAAAATGCATTCTGTGAGATCCTATGGTTTTCTTTTCTGTTGTTCGTGGGATTTGTGGAAGCAGGTAGAGAGGTCAGGCAGACAGGCTTCAAGATGGCGAAGAAGAAGGTTTTATTTACAAGAAGTTCTTTTATACACAGTAATAAACAAGTGTCTATTGGCCAAAGACAATCCACCCCCAAAGACCTATTGGTTATGGCTTGTACACCTCTAACACAAAACATAGAGATTAAGAAAGTACAGTTTATCTATATTCTCCATGAGAGAGAAAGGAAAATCCAAAAACACTGCAACTACAAGATCCTATATTACAGAGAGGTTTAAAATGGGCCTGCTTGTAGCAGCTAGCTCCAACAACCTAAGAAAGCAGCCAGGGAGGGAGAATGAGGGCTGCAGACTACAGATAAATGACCATTATCTGTTTTATTCACAACAGGTACAGTATACAGCTTCCTCATAGCATGGTTTTGAATAGACATGCATGGCACATCTCAGTCTAGCCATTCACTTCAGTCAAAATGGGAAATGCAGAGAAAAACTGAAATACATTGGGGAGTGGAGTGGGACAGGAAAAAAATTAATTCCTCAATTAATTCTTAATTGTTATTAATTTAGAAAATGTGTATAGTTTCCATCAAGTCAGATAGCTTAATGTAAAATGAATCTCCATTTAAATGAGACAAAGCTAGTATTTATATCAATAAAAGCAGCCAAGATCAAATACAGGCTCTGTGCTTGAGACAGTGGTAACTCCAGTGAAAGACAGTTTATTAGTGCCCTGCTCCCACTAGAACACAAATATCATGTGGAGTTTGCAGAGCACCTGCCAGGGTTAAAACACCCTTTCCATCATGAAACTCAGCATGAAATTTTCAAAGCAGACCTGGCCTCAACGTGGTTTTCAGCAGGTACCTGTTTATTTTGTGTGAGAGGCTGAGCTGAGTGCAGCTGGGGGCTCACAGCCCCCCCAGGCAGGAGGCAGAGGAGACCCACCACCTTTGCAATGCCCAGAGAGGCTCCCCCTGCCATTTCTTGCACCTCATTTAGACCACCCCAGTTCTCTCTCTGCCTCTGCTCCTGGTAAGGAGGTAGATACTGATCTCCAATACAGAGGTGTAGCTCTCTTGGGACATGAGAACGGTACAGCCCTGTGATAAAGAAATCCCCTGACCAAGATGTAGCTGTTGATTTCCCTTTGTGTTCAAAGAAACCAGCCCGTGGTCCTTCAGTGCTCTTTTATTACACCAATGTCTGAGAAAACTTCTCTCAGGGTGCAGGTTCTGCCTGCATCCCAAAGTATTTGGATGATATAAGCCTGTTTGCTTTGCAAGTGGATTGTACTAAAACAGAAAAATAAGGCAGATTTATTATGTCCAGATATGAGGTTATTTAAAAATAATTATTTTCCTTTTAAGCATACTTCTCCTTAATCAGAAATAACACCCATGTAGAGAGGCATCCTCACACAAATTCAATACTACAAAGAATGTAAGGCAATTCTGTAATTTTAAAAAATATTAATTTTCAAGGGACTCTAAAACAGGACTGTCAGGATGTCTCTGCAGCTGCAAGTTGAAAGAAATAAGACAGTTTGCAGACCCATATCAATGACCAATTCCATATCAATGACCAGTTCCTTCCAGCAAAATCTGGGGGAGGGATGAGGGTCACTGAAGTAGTCAAATAAAAACAGAGGCATTAAACTTTTTTTTTCTTTTTCAGAAATGCACTATGTCACACAGACAATGCAAACCTCAGAAGAGCTTCCCTTAAGAGTAACTTGCTTTGGTATTCTGTAACCTTTACAACACAGTGTGCTTGAGGTCAAGGAGAAAAAAAAAAAGAAGAAAAAAGTATTAAAAGTTTATTAAAAGAAAATTGCATCAAATTTTTACAAAGTTCTATCTCCGACCCTACTAATCAAACATCTGCATTGTGGCAGATTATGGGTCATGTGGACATTCAAATATAATATCTTTATATTAATTTCCTCATTAATCTTCTTTTTAAGACATTGAAGGCCAATTGTAGAATTTAGATTGTCTGAATCCGTCTCTAGTACTTATCAGGCAAGATGAGCACAGCTGAAGGCATCCAAAAAGCTGGTCAGTGTCCACCTGTGAGGTGCCATGCTGGGACCTGCCTGCACCTCCTGAACTGGCCACTCAGTGCAGGAACTTCAGTGGCATTTGTGGTGGAGAGATCCCTACAGACAAATCCCAACAGTTTTGGGTTTTTTTATTCCCCCTAAAACTGAATAATTTACATACAAATATTAGGCCTGAAGGCAACTGGCAGAAGAACAGATGGAAAAAAAGAATTTAAAAAAAAAAGAACCAACAATGACTATTTAGTTTCATGACTGAATAACAAGATCCAAGTTTGGAGCCATTCCTGTATAGCAACACTGAGTGAGAAAAAGAGGGCAAACTGTAATTGCCAGTCCTCATCTAACACCACAGGACAAGACAAAATCAAGTTGTTCTAGTCGGATAAAGAAATTGTATGGCTCAGTGTACCACAGAATTATTGAGTAGCTTTTCCTATTGTAAAATATTCCAACTCTTTTCCCCTGATTTATACTGTGGTGGTGCTGAGATTTTAGCCATTAAGCAGATGTAGAAAAATAATTCGTTTTCCACTCTGACAGGCAATCAGTAAACTGCTGGGGAACCCACGCAGCTTTCAGCAACAGCCTTTTGTGTGTGCCTTACAGTAACATCTCCGTAAAAATCTGGTTTGGCAGAAACCAGGTAAACAGGGTCCAGATTCAAATATCATTCCAGGACTATCCTAACAGAAGATAATTTAGGTACTCAAATCCTGACAGATAAGCCAGACAAACTGTGTGTGCCTCAAGCCTGTCCTAAGCCTTTGCAGATGATTTTTCAAATGCAAATGGCCTTCCCAAATTTGCACACCAAAACCTTTTCTGCCTTTGCTTCTTCCAATCGCTTTCCTAATGAACATCAATATGCAATCAAGATTGAAGGCCTTCAAGGCTGGAAACCAGGTAGGTGGCAACCAGCCCAACTAGTCCTTCTGTGCAAAGGTATCCTGCTGGTTTCAGCAGTTGAGGCCATCAGGCCTTCCACTGATGAACAGCTGTCAGGCACACACGCAGATCCACAGGCACACGGCCAGCAGGCCCAATGCACCTCAAATCGCGGGATGCATTGCACATTGATTGACTTATCTGTCTAGGGAGAGCATCTGTTTCCAAACACAACTGGAGTCTGGCATCAGAGAGGTGAGAAGCATCCCAGCTTTTGCTAAGAATCATGAGGAAATGGAGGTATCGGAGAGAGGCTGGCGCTGGAGTTACTCATGGGAAGAGAAAGGTGTTGAAGAACCAGAACAGCAGGAGAAACCAAACCATGAAAATATGTCCCTTGCCCTATAAACTCGTAAGTATCTCAAGGTGCTATTAATGGAACAGCAGCCATCAGATGGCTGTAAGAATTTCAGCAGCCAGGGAAGACCTAATTTAATAAGGCTCCCACGCAGCCACCGACAGGGAATAAGGCTGGTAAGAACTGCTCACAAAACCACAGCAAAACCCCTGGCACACATAAAACTAAGTTTCTTGTTTAGCCAATGCGCAAGACACACACAGAGCCTGAAATTCTGCATGCCAATGAAACAACAAACAACAGCTCACGCTTACCAGTTCTGGAAACTCACAGGAGTTCCATCCCTGCAGTTCAGGGGAATGCACACACAACCCGTGCCCCATGAAGTGGACATTTCCACAACACAGCAGAGCTCACACACAACAGTAGCAAGTTGTCTGCACTGCCTAAATACCTGGGAACCCAACCAGTGCTGTAACTCCAGCCAAGGTGCCACATATCCAGAAAGCCTGGACAAATGGCCAAAGTGCAGCAAGGCAGCAAATGACACAAAAGCAGAGGAGCTGGCAGATGCACCAACTCAGAATCAGAGTGCTCAGCCAGCTAAGGAGCTAATGTGTGTGCCTATCCCCTCCTCACATTGTCAACATGGGAACAAGTGACATTTCTTCAGAGTTAGCAGCAAACATCTGCTGAGCCAGACTAACGATTTTTTTTTAATTGCCAATGAAAACAACTTTTTAAAAAAAACCCCAAATGTAAGGCTGCTCTAAGTTTATAACATTTGTTTAGCTTTTGATAAGCATGCCATCTTGCTTATAGGGATGAAGTGATAACATTTGCAGACAAGATGACAAGCCCTTCACAGAAGGCTGAGATACAAGCTCCCAAATTCATTCCAGGACTTGTTCCTAGATATCTCATTTAACACATGCGAAAGTCATACTACAAATTATTAATAAGTAGAATGGCTCATTTTTCTCTTGTTTTATCAACTCATGAACACACTGTGGAGCCTTGCAGGGTATTAGATAACAACAGGTATTATTAGAGTCCAAAATCACAAGTTTGGAGCACGAGCATCCACAGCAAGACCAAACTATGGTAAAAAATAACCCCACATATTAGAAAATATGTAAGATAAACTGTTGCAATAGTAAGATGAAAGTTATGATGCCAACATTGCAGACCTGAAAGAAATATTTTTTACTAAAGAAAAATAACAACATCCTAAATAAGGCAGCTGTTCAGAGCAAGAGTTTTTGGCACTCACAAATCCAAGACCTCTGGAAAGAAATCTCTCTAGCAACAGTGGGAAGGGGAGTGAAAGCTACACTAAAAATTTCATTTGCATGACACACCTATCTGCATTTCTTCTAGTGATTCTTGGAATCACAGTATAAATGCAGATAAAGGGAGAAGTGTGTGTGGAAGGGGGAAGCAGAAGGAAGTGTTAGACTTTCAAAAAAGACACAGGAAAAAGGTTTTTTGGTCAAGATGAGGTCATTTTCATGTGCTTCATTCCCCTTTCCCCTCTCTTCCCCTTCCCCCTATTCCAGGTATTTAGGTGAAAGAGATACAGCTCTAAGCAATTTAATACACTGAATCATAAATCTCTGCATGGTGATGTTGTCCTCAAGGCCAAAAACGGACCCCGGTGAGGACACTGGCACTGCTACTTAGAGATGGAAATCAACTGTGGTTTTGGGGGGTAAGTCAAGGCACTGAATCCACAGACTGCTAGAAAAGTAAGCTAGAGCTATTGCCAAAGTACTCAAAAAAATATTTCCTCTTCACTTGCACATGTATTTTCAGCACCCTGTTTTTCAGAGCATATGACTGGTGTGTTTGCAAGTGAAGAAGTCCTGTCTGGTTATAAGAGCCAAGGGAAGATGCATTTTCACACATCTTTTGACAGAAGTCTCAGTGCTTTTGCTTTATTTGTCAAATAGGATGCTCAGTAATGTTTGCCTTGGACTCTGTGATGCTGCTAGACTTGGCAGAAGGGCTGCATGGAGGAAAAGATAATTGCAGTTTTCAAGTATAATATAGACGGTGATTTGCCAAACTGATTTATGCTGTCTTCACTCTGACTGTAAAGAACCTCTTCCTCCAATAAACCCCACGCAGACCCTCTGCATCAGGATCATTGATCATACACAGAAAAAAGACAAATATTGCCCCCTCTTCCCCAAGAAAGAAGAGGATTGGAATGGCAGGAATTAAAGAGGATGGTTAATTTGGGAAGTTTTCTTGCCATTTCTGAATTGTCCTTCCCTCAGACAATGGGAAATAAGGCTGCATTTAAAAATGGTTTGATTAAGCATATATCTGAGCTTTTCACAATACAAGTTCAGGCTGATTTTGACAGAGATACTAGGAAATTTGATCCTAACAAATATGGAGATGCCTTAAGGTAAAAGAAAGCAAAAGTAGATGAGAGGGTGCAGTTCCCGAGTCCTGAATCTCACTTCTGGCCATGTTTGCCATTCCTGAGTACTTTGTTCCTTTTGCCAAAATTCATTTAAAGATAAGACATTTGAATCTATTTTTTTATGAGTGCCAAATAGATAGATTGAACACACCATTATACAAATCAGTCAGTTGGAAAATACCACAATACAGTATTAAAATCTTCTAAAAATTAATCAGGAAACCAAGTTTGCCCAGAATCTGCTCTTGGGAGTAAAGTTCCCAACCTAATGTGTAGGAAATGGAGAGTAATTGATCCCTGGGAGGGGCATGGGGTGATAGAGAAGGAATCAAGAGATGGAAAAGTTGCCTTATATCTACAAGTACAAATTATACAAGTGAAATGATGGTTCTGCAAGTTCCAAACAGACATTGAGCAATTTCTGTCATCACACACTAGTCCTTGTCTTAAATATTCTTGCTATTCTTGGCTTAAGCCAGTTTTAGTTTGTTTGTTTTATTGTTTGATTGTTTTTCTGGAGAAACACTAGTCTCAAGGAACAAGGATATTCCAGACAAAGGCCGATACTACATATTGACAAACCTGTGCAAAAATATCTGGCACTCACTGGCATTACACCACACATGGCATGTTTTCTCCACTGTGCAATCATTTTGCATTGGGACAGATGCCAACTGGGGACTCAGATGAGGCCATGAAACACTGCCTTTTCTTGGAAGGGAGAGCTCTACTGCCATGAATCTGGACAGGAGAAGCGTGGGGGACAGCACTGCTCACTGACAAGACACAGCACTAACTCAGCTCAGTGACAGTGACTGACATGTGAGCAGTCTCATCTTCGCTCACAAAAGGCACTTCACAAAAATCTAACGTGGGATTTTGTGAAAGAAGGGCAGAACAGTTGTTGCAATAATGTGAAGAAATCCCACTAATTCCTTACACTATGCTGGACAGACACAGCCTGCATATGAAAGATTACTGGATTTGTTAAAAATATCAGGAGAAGAAACATGACACTAGCTCCAAGAAGAAACTAAGCTTCCCTACATATGCATATATTTAAAGGCTCCATTTACCCATACAATTTCTTACATGGGAAAATACTATCACAAGAATAATGAAGGAGATTTTTCCATTTTTTTTCTCTGCTCTGCTTATCTTTTATTCCTTTTATATATTTACCTATGAAGTCTTACTCTTTGGCTTTCTTCTCTTTCACTCCAGTCACACTAAAGATAGGGAAGTTATATACAGGTGTATCTTTAAATCAAGAAATAGCATCTGATTATCTTTTAAACTGATTTACTGATACTTACTCCCATACTCCCTCCCTCTGGGCAAATGCAACTCTGTAATACCTTGGGCAATGTCATTTTATGTAAAACTTTCCAATGCTCTTCAAGTCATGTCATCATGTAATTATATTTTTTTCCTGTTGTGAAATGAGAGATGAAAAAGAGGAGCTTATCCCAGAAGATTTAAATAGGCATAATGGAAATAGCTCTGCATAGTCTAGTAGCTGCAGAATGCATTTTCCCATCCTGCAAAAGTTTGAGACATTAGAATCATTTTATCATTCTCTTCCAGGAACTGAAGATTGTCTAGGCTCCAAGATTTCTCAAACAACTAACAAGTAGATGCAGCTGCATTTGACAATGCTTTACATCCCTCAGGATGTCAGAAGCCATTTCAAGTCCTTGCTCTCAGACATACCCCAAGCATACAAGAGCCTCCCCAAGTATAATTCCCTATTTAACAGGGAAAGTCTCATGTTAACCAAACATTTGCCATTTAAAGACACTTTTCCCTCTCAGTAAAGTCCCAAATAAATGTAGTATTTCTCCAAACCATGCTCAGAAATCCAGTGAAGAATCTGTAAAAACAAAACAAAATGAAATGTGAGTAATCTCAAAAAAGATCTCCCCTTAGAAAGACCACATGCCATATAACTCAAAAAACTTGACAGTTATCTGCATGAAATATGGCACAGAATTCCTGAAGTTTTAAAACTTATTTTCTAACTACGAAAAAATAGCATTTGGATTATAGTTTTGACCAAAAACCAGGGTAATGGCAGTGAGTTTGAAATGCTAAAGGAAATGTGAATAAGCAAAGCATAAAGCCACTGTCACTCCATTACAGACTGAGTAAATGTCATAACTGACTGCAGTGCAGAAACCTCATTTCAGAAGACTGTAAATTATGGCTGTTACACAACAAAGAGAGCTAGGAAAAGGAAAAGGAAAAGGAAAAGGAAAAGGAAAAGGAAAAGGAAAAGGAAAGGAAAAGGAAAAAGAAAAAGAAAAAAAAGGAAAGGGGAAGGGAAAGGGAA
>VZTX01012302.1:42976-69564 GCA_013400915.1 Pardalotus punctatus
AAAGGAAAAGGAAAAGGAAAAGGAAAAGGAAAAGGAAAAGGAAAAGGAAAAGGAAAAAGAAGAAAGGGAAAGGGAAAGGGAAAGGGAAAGGGAAAGGGAAAGGGAAAGGGAAAAAGAAGGAGGAAGAGAAGAAGAAGAAGGAGGAAGAGGAGAAGAAGACGAAGAAGGAGAAGGAGAAGGAGAAGGAGAAGGAAGAGAAGGAGAAATAATGTAAAAATCAACCTAGGCAGGCAAGTCCCCACACTTTGCATGGAAGAAAGGTTCCATCATAAACCTTCAAGTCTGGAGAACATTTAACGTGCCCAAAGCTCAGAAAATGTGGAAACTCAAATATTCAGCATCTGCTGAAACTCAGATTGCTGAAACTCAGCACTCTGCAGAAGCAACTGGCTGCTCATGGCTTGGACAGGCATATTGTTTGCTACGTAAAATCCTGGCTGGATCGCCATGGCCCGAGTGTGGTGGTGAATGGAGCTACATCCAGCCAGTGGCCAGTACCAAGAGGGGTTCCCCAAGACTCAGTATTGGTATCAGTCTCATTTAACATCTTTATCAGTGGTCTGGATGAGGGGATTAAGTGCACCTTCAACTCATTTGCAGAGGACACCAAGCTGGGTGGGAGTGTCAAACTGATGGAGGGCAGGAAGGCTCTACACAGGGACCTTGGCAGACTGGATTGATGGACCAAGGCAAATGGTACAAAATTCAATAAGGCCAAGGACTGGATCCTGAACTGGGGTCACAACAACCCTGTGCAGTGCTACAGACTGGGGCAGAGTGGCTGGAAATCTGCCCAGGAGAAAAGGACCTGGGGGCGACAGTATCTGAACCTGAGCCAGCATGTGCCCAGGTGCCAAGAAGGCCAATGTCATCCTGGCTTGTGCCAAAAACAGTGTGGCCAGCAGGACCAGGGCAGTGATTGCACCCTTGTACTTGGCATTGGTGAGGCCACACCTCCAATCCTGTGCTCAGTTCTGGGCCCCTCACTACAAGAAAGACATTGAGGTGCTGGAGCATGTCCAGAGAAGGGAACGGAGCTGGGGAAGGGTCTGGAGCACAAGTCCTGTGAGGAGATGCTGAGGGAACTGGGGGTCCTTAGCCTGGAGAAGAAGAAGCTCAGGGGTGACCTTATATCTCTCTATAACTACCAGAAAGGAAGTTTTAGCCAGGTAAGGGTAGATCTTTTCTCCCATGTAACAAGTGACAGGACAAGAGGAAATGGCCTGAAGCTGGCCAGAGGAGGTTTAGATTGGATATTGGGAAAAAATTTCTTCCCTGAAAGGGTTGTCAAGCATTGGAACAGGCTGCCCAGGGAAGTGGTTGAGTCACCAACCCCGGAGTTATTTAAAAGACATGTAGATGTGGTGCTTAGGGACATGGTTTGGTCATGGACTTCGCAGTCCTGAATGGAATAACGTGGGTTAACTGTTGGAATTTTCCAACCTAAATGATTCGATGATTCTATGATTCATCAGCACTTTCATATGCAGAAACTGAAGCAAAGAGTGATCTCATTACTTATGGTCAAACTGGAAAGATTGATCTACTTATGATCAAACTAGAAATCCAAACCAAAAGCAAAATATTGCTACCTGCATTTTAGCATCTCACCGGAGGAATTAAAAAGAAAGTAGAAAACAATTTATACTTTGCACTATGATCTATACCTTTTAAAAGACAAAATATTTTAATTTTTATTTTCAAGACAGTATTGACAGTGTCATCATATTCCTAGACAGTACAGGATATACTGTATCACAGTGCCCAATACCACCTTTACAGCTTCTACTTTTACTTAGTGAATTCCAACACCTCTTATTCTGACCACGTGCTATTAAAAGATTTAATTAATCATTCCATCTTGCTCACAGCGCAGATGAAGAGATACAGCTGGGCAACCAATACATTGGGAATGTTGGTTCTTTAAATATTCCCTTACTGTATTAGATTCTGGGAATGAGAAGGGTGTGTGTGTGTGAAGAAAAAAGATGTTGGAAAGATCATTAAGAGTAGTTTAAACTGCATCTCCTCTCTTCCCAGAGACAGAGAATGTAATTTCCATATCCCAATCAAGCTTAAGAGCATCCAGCTGAAGGTCACATTCAGATCTGCCTCTTCCAGCCGACAAAATGCTCTGCTGCCACTCAAACAGTCCCCTTTGCTTCCCACGGATTCAGCGTGACAGTATTTCCATCAAATAAGTAAGCAGAAGTCACGAGTTGGTATACAGAACTTAAAAGGTAATTGAAAGTTTCTGGAGTAGTTCACTTCAAAACACTGCAATCACTTGTGAACTGAAGTGCTTGTTATCATATACAAAGCTCTGATAATTAGAATCAGGAAGAGAGGTACAAGGTGATTAGAGAATATTGGGAAAAATCTAGTTAACAGGAAACACAGCACATAAACTAATCAGTACTAAAAATTTCCCTGAGATACCTGCAATTAATTAAAATACAAAATGTTAAAAAGCACATTTCCATATTATTAAAATTTTTTGAAGCAACTAATGATCAGAAGCCATTACAGCATTGACATTAATGTGAGATTAACCTCAGATGCTACTGACTTAATAAGAACATGGAAAATAGTCTCCACATCCCTTCCTCTCTCTCTCTGCCCTGCTTCCATGTCGCGGAATGTCAAGCCATTTCTCCACACTTCCACATCCTTCAAAACAGCCCCTGACCAACATATTTAATTTTTCATCTGGCTGGCACCTGGTGAAGCAGTGCCCAAGCTTCATGTCCCAGCGGCACCAGGCTGCCCAACCTCTGCCGCCACATGCTATCTTCCCAGGGCCATCACCCAACCTCCAGCAGCAAAAATTCCTGATGGGACATAACTCTGTCTGGTTTTTCAGTTTTTATTTTTTTTTAAAGTAAGGAATTTTACTGAAGCCCCCTTGGCCTCTGGATGGAGCTTGATTTCATACTCAAAACTACTTAAAAGTAAGTTCTAACTTGGAATGAGAAAGTACAAAGAGCATGCACATATTTTGTCTTCAAGACATACAACATTTGCCTTCTAAATATGGAATTTTACTAATTTTTCTCTTCTTTAATAACATAAGCAGGTCAAGGGTTTCAAATGGAGTATGAATGTGTGAGTACAGAAAGGTCTCGACTATATTATATATAATTTCCTAATTCTCTCACAATAGTCCTTTCCTAGGAAAAACTGGATTTCTTTTTCAACTCCTCTTTCTTAACACACACTGAAGTGATCTCATACTCACAGATTTTCTTTCAATTTTCATCTTTCTTTTTCCTCATAAAATATGTACTGAATTTTTTTCACAGGAAAACAACTACTTTGCAATAAAGACAGTTAATTGTTTTGAAAGTAGTTCTATTTTAATTAGATGTTTTTATTCTTCAGTGAAAAACTTAATTTTGAATGAAATTTTATAAGCATTAATCTAGTACATATTCATGAGACTTAGGGAATTAGTTAACCTACAAGAACAGCTACTGTGCATGCTCTATAATTGCTCTCCATCAAAATTTTCAAAGATTTTTTAATATGCAGTTACCCCACAGATTAAAAGCTCTTAAAGTATGTCTCCATTTAAGAGGCCATCATTCCACAGTGTCATTATCTGCTATTGATATTTCAATTAGAGAGCATCACATGCTCCTCTGAAGAAATGCGCAACTACTCACAAAACAAGTCCCATTATTGATAATGCTCCAGGACTATGACACAAACATCCTATTTTTGTTCCTACATTTAATTACCTTCTATAAATATCTTTTCAAAACTTTGAGGGATTAGCTCCTTTTGTACAGAAATATGCATTTGTGTTGACAAACACCTTCCAACCATCCTGCTTCTACAAAGTGAAGTGACAACTGCAGGGACTCTACTGGCCCTTCTGCACGGCCACGTTACAACCTCACTCTCCAACCAGGTGTTCAAACAGGCTGATAGATCATAGTGCACCCTGTGAGTCCTCCTCAGGACATCAGCCAGACCTATCAGCACTTTTCAGGCATCACTGGTAGCACAAACAGGCTTCACACCTGCTTTTTTTCCACCTGACCAGAGGATTTAGCACAAATCTCATGGCTCTGCAACAGCCAGCTTGGTGTGGAATATTCTTTCAAGGCATGATTCCTTTCTCTTTTTTGAGAATAAAAAAAAAACCCAAACCACTTTGTTTACTGTAACAGATCTTATAGTTCTATTTTCATCATGCCAAACTGACAATCAGCTTCCAGTAAAGCTGATGTATCTGGAGCCCCCTCTCAAAGGATGGACCTTGTCTAGCCAGCTAACAGTGACAGGAACAGAGAAAATGGCCTCACATTTTGCCAGGGGAGGTTTAGATTAGACGTTTGGAACAGTTTATTCACTGAAATGGTGAAGGCATTGGAACAGGATACCCAGAGAAGTGTTCAAAAAACATGTGGATGGGGCACTTAGAGACATGGTTTGCTGGTGAACATGGTGGTGCTCGGTTTATGCTTGGACTTGATGATCTTGAAAGTTTCTTCCAACCTAAATGATCCTATGATTCTAAACCAATAGACAGTGGTTGACTATACACAGCACTTTTATTCCACCTCACATTAAACAGCAAAATGTTACAACTATGTTTAATTTCGGTTGGGTGCTGAATAATAAAATAATTTGAATGCAGCTTTCTTTTTGAGAAGCATAAAAGAACTTAGCTATTTAAACATATCAAGGGGAGGGGGGAAAAAAAGAGCTTGAGGAATAATAGCCCAAGAGCTTGCACTGGCTTGCTTGGCAGCTCTCTGCTGTTTCAAATACTTTTCTCTCTAGGGCTTTTTCCATGCATATACAAGGCATTTGAAATGCATGTCTTACACCGGGTACTGACTTCTAGGTGATTTGAAGGATATGACCCTAAAATGCAGTTTCTGTTCCGGACTCCAGACTTACATCTCCATCAGCCCCCTGTAACACACAGTGTAAACATCCAGCCCACTCACACTCAGTCCTCCAGTGGGGCTTTGCCACCAATTAGCACCTCTCTCAGAAAAATATCCTGGTGATACAGAAGTTAAAAGGTGAACAGCTCCTTGCAGGAAGAGAAAAATGAGCCCCTCCCAACTCTGCAAGCTGCACTGGCAGCTACTGCAGCCCTTACATCAGCATTTCTTTTGTTATTGCATTTGAAACTTTGCAACCATCCATACAGAAAATCCAGCAGTGCTGAGGGTCATACCACCTTCATTTTGGCCACAGTACTACCTCACTCCCAAGGCATGCTAGGACATCTGTCAACATGTCTGCGTCCTCATGCAGTCTGTGACCACTGCTGCTGTCCCAGCAAAAGCCCAAATTCTGCTTCAGGCAGTTACCAGCGTTCTCCGTTTCGCTTGGGGAAACAGAGCACACTGTCTTGCTGAATAGGCTGCTCCTCTGCAAGTGGTGCCCTGCTAATCTGTGTTGTACCTTTACAGCAGAGTGCTTTGCCCAGCATGGAGATCACCAGCACAGCCAGCCCCATGCAGGTTTATCCTGCAGAAGATGAGCTTTCGTGTTAAAAACGAGTAGTTGCAGTCAAACCTGAGGCACATGAGAGCACTGTCAGTACAAGGAGGGACACCCAGAAGAACTCACCAGGATGACATCACCTGTGACAGCAGCGACATTTCTCTATGGAGCACAGGCACTTTGCCAGCCCTTAATTTACTCAGCCCTTTTGCAGTTGAACTTGTCAGGGAGTGGGCAGGAAGAAGAGGTTTCAGCATCTCCCCCTTCAAGCCACCATGTGCCAAGCCAGAGGAGCACGCTGCAAAGCCATTTTGACACAGATCCCAACGCACTTGCAAGGAACAGATCACACCTGCAGAGAGGCTGCTGGCAGAACAGCCAGACACATGCTGCCCACTGAGCCACCCAGCCTCAGTCCCTGTCCCCACAGCCCTCAGCAAAATCACGTGCCAGCTGTCAGGCAGACCAAACTTGCAAAGATGACTTTGTTCTTTACAGCAGAGGGTGGCAGCTCGGAAGAATCTGGACTGAAAAAACTGGACTTCATTGTTAAATTGCAATCATTTTCTGTATACATAGGTGGGTATGTATATGTTTCTTCTTCTTTAGGGAAGAAAACAAGTATTTTGATAACTGGATTAGAAGACTGGCAAAAAATCATGGTTTTCACTTGTGCCTCACTAAAATACTTTAGTATTAATGACTAGTATTAATAAGTAAATACTGAGAAAAAAAATCAGTCTGAAAATTGATGTGGAAGAGATGGGTAGAAGATGCACTTAATAGCAAAATTCCCAATAAAGGTCATTATATGAGTACATAAACAAGTAAATCCATATGCCACTGTAGTACAACCCTAACAGGGCCATGTTCAAACTGAAGTCCAGGCCTCAACATCACCCACCAATTTTGTTGTTTTACACCCTCTTCCTTGTATCTTTAAATATCCCTTTCCTCCTTAGAGTGCTGGATGACTACACATAGTGTCTTTAATAGATTGACTCCAAAAAAGAACCCATGAGAAACCACAGAAAGAATACATGCCTACAACCAAGTGCAAAGAATTCTGCTAGCACCTACTAGGCACTATCAGCATTTGCAGCTCTTGACACTTGCTTCTGACTCAAATTAGTTGCTCTTCAAATATCTGTACCATGTAATTAGGAAGTACAGCATGATCGAGAGAACATGGATTTTGCATTTCTTGACCTTTTTCCTACTAATTTTCAGCAGATTATTTAATGTTAAAATTATACACCATGCAATGCAGTGATTCCAGTTAGGAATGCACAAGGAAGACTAGCAATATATAGGTGATGATATTAATTAGCATCAAAACACTCCAGCAGGCAGATTAGGTGGTATTCAACTGAATGACTGTATTTATTAACAAGATGTTATTCTGGAAAAATATGTCCAAGAAGTCCTTGTATGTCAGTTACAAGAAGCATTTCATAGCACAAATGTTCCATTTCCAGTTATTGAAGGTTACATCCAATTGCCAGAAAGACAACAGTTACTGCTCTGCAGGCACTCTGTTCACCGGGATACATACAGTAAAAAAATTACAAGGTCATCACTGTGTCAGTCCTGGTCCAAAGAAAGTATAGTGCCAGTAATGTTTTGTTTACAAAGTCCTTTCATTCTGTGTAATACTTAGACTGTTGCAGACTTTATAAGCCATTTGCAGTGATACCACTGAACTTTTTTAAAGAATGAAGTCTGATGCCCACTCATCTGTGATTTCCTTAGTTGGGGCTGGTTGACATGCTTGTTTAAAAATACTGTTATACAGACCTATCTGTTTCTGTTTGAAAAACAACCTTCCTAGCACAGAGTGCATCTTCTGGCTTGGCTTCATTAAGAACACGGCCTACAGGCCCTAATCAGCAGTTTTGGTACAACTGGCTAACACGGAGCATCACCTGCCTCCTGCTGCAGCACATCACACCTGGGCAGTCAGAGCTGGCAATCAAACCCTTGCCTGCAGCATAGCAGATTAAAACCTTAATCCCAAACTCATTGAACACTCCTAAGATTCATTAACTTCAGTCCTAACTTCAGTCCCTGGCTTGTACACAAGAGAAACACCAGCATGAGATGCAAGCTCAGGAGGTGGTAGAGCTTTGCTTTGATTTGGTGTCTTCATTTCCTCATGCCATGAAGTTCACGTCACAGAGGGCAACTTGGTGCAGAGTTTACTGGGATGACTCTATTTCCTCATAGAGTCGAAAGGGTGTTTAGTTCTATCAACCATGTTGCCAGTGTTACCAGTATGTCAACAAGAAAAAAAACAGAAAAGTTTCAACTGTTCCCTCGAGGTCCTCCTTCAGAAACAAGTTCAGTGGATTTTTTTGGTCCAATTTTCTTTTTTTTTTGTCTTTCTCTCCAAGCTAATTTAAAATATTGAGCAATGTTAGCAATCATGGTTAGGCATTCCCTCAGATGGCAAAATGTCCATGTCGCAGAAAGCATACTCTGGCAGAAAAAATGCACACAACAAAAAGCAGAAGTGTATCAGAGCCAAGCACTCTAACTCAGCTTTACACAGCTCAGAGGATGTTTTGGGCCGGATGGGGGATGTAATTTTCTTGCCCAATGAATGTTCTGTGAAGTATCAAAGCTCTCCTAGCAGAGCACAAATACAATGAAATGAAAACAAATGTCATCATTTTATTACAAAACTATGCCACTTTCTTTTTTCTTAAAAGCAATCCTGATGTGAAAGAAAACTTCCTTGCTTTTTTGGTTATCTTCTTTGGGAACCACTGCTCTCTAATATTTTCTTCTCTTGCTGGCAATATGCCCACTTGAATCTTGCTATATTCCACCACATCTGCAGCTTTAATGCAGTAATTCATACAGTATGATAAAGCCACAAATCCAAAATCACTGGGTGTAATGACACCTGTAATTTAGGAACTTAGAGGATGGAAAGCTTGAAACTGGCAAGAGACAGTTTCCACAAAGATCAAGAGAGAACTGTGTGTGTATACATAACATTTTTACTCTTAACTGCACAAATCTTGACCCTTGCCTTGTCTGTAAGGCAAGGCACATAATCTTAGTGACACAGACATCAAAGTATTTCTTAAAAATGCATTTGTTCAATGCATTAAAATCTTTACCACAATTGAGTTGAATCAAGAATCACATATCAGTGCCCATGGAACTTCAACACTACTCCAGTACTGTGCAAGGGAGCACCAAGAAAAGCATTTGTGGTGGGACAGCATCTGCATGGTCTAAGAAAACAGACTTATCTACTACAAAAATATCTCTAAAAATAACATCATGGGGTCCATGACTACTTCCTCCTGCCTTCTGGCCTTGCAAAACATTATGAGGCTGGCTCAGCACCCACATCTAAATCAAACAAGACTTCTGGTTGTGCAACTTATCCCACACGGGCAGTATCATGGTGGAGTCCACACAAGGTCCTGCATGGCTCAAGACCTTCATCCACCCAACTGCCCTGTTGGTAAAGCTCTTATGTTCCTCAGCTGAGTTTCTACAACATCCAGTGCCTTCAGCTGAAGTGCAGCTGTGTGGAATTTGGTTAAACAACTCTTTTTATGATGTAAAGGAACAATTACATTTTTTAGCTCATTTTCCTGAGTTGCATAATCTTATCATTAGCAACAGAGATGCTACTGCTAAGAGTTTGCTCTATCATCTAAACAAGACCTTAGGCCAAATAGCCCCAAAACTGCAGAGATTAAGAGACTGCAGAAGCTCGAATTTGCACAACTAGCCATTGCTCAGGTTAAGTATCACATTTATTGGCATAGTGTTGACTTGAAGACAAAACCCACATATCCTTTGCAAAGATACCATCTGCCCATCTTTAAATTCAAATGCACAAATGGAAACCATCACCTGGCTCTGAAATCCACCATTGCTTCAGCTGCATGAGCACAAAACAAACACCCAACCTTCCACTTATAATATTGGACCCCCATTTGTCTCCTTTCCTTTGTTCTGCATTAACAAAGGAGTGTAAGGTCCTGTTTATCGAGGAAGGAAGGACCACACACTAGAAATGCTCATTCACATCTGCTGAAACTCTTGATTTTAAGCTTGCTTCGACTAAATCATCGAAACTGAAACATCCACACAAGCAGAATAATGACTACTTAAAAGAGGGCTGTTCTTTCACTTGTACCCTCACTGAAATACCACAGGTCTGGTTCCATATTGCTATGATACAGGTAAGGGCACAAAATGAGGTGCTTACATTTAAGCCTTTTACTCAGAATTTTACTAAAAAATGTGAATATTTACCCTTCACATTCTCCCATATTTTGGTAAAATGCAGTTACAATTGCCTCTTTTGACAACAGAATAATTAATCCTTCCAGTTTATGAGTTTTGGGGAAAACACTTCTCTTCTGAAGCTTACCTTTGAAGCATAATGGAAGACAAAATGGACACATGGAAGACAAAAAGTTGTGGTTTGCATTTAAAAAGCATTGCATTCATAGCCCACCCCAAAATACCATTATTTAAAAGATATTAAAAGGGACACGCTTGTGATGCCGGCATTTTTAGAGGGTCTGAAGGCAGAGCATGCAAAATAGATTGCTTTTGGAGATAACGTCCCTAAATAAGGTCCCTATATTTGGACACCTAATTCAAGGAGTTAGTGCACAGATTCTGCAGACTCCTTTTTAGGCCACATTTAATATAATTTTAATCTTAGACTAAATATAAAATTAATGAATTATTTTGTAGTCTTGGTGTTTGCAAACTTGTCACCCAGCAGTGTCACTTTCTGCACAATCTTCTTCTCAGGGTGGCCAATCAGGGAAGAAGTAGAATCAGGCCAAAAGCCCTGGCCCATCCCCTTCCTTCAGGCATGTGCAGACCAGAAAGCAGCCCCAGCAACACAAAAACAGAGAGAAAACACTCTGAAGGAATCTGTTTTTCCCTCTGCAGAGCTGAGCAACGTTCCTAAACAGCCTAGAGGAAAGGCAGAAGTGCAGCCAACAGATCAACTTTGCAGACTGAGCTGATCCCCTCATTGCAGGAAGAGCTGTCTCTGGGATAAAATAAGAATTTTATCTTCCATCAGCTCTAGCACGCATTGCCAAAAAAGGCACAAAAAGCATATGCAATGGTCTTAAAATCTGACAAATAGTTTCATGTATTGTCTCTGAATTTATCTCTCCAAAAAGAACTGTGAAATCTTTGCTAACATTGATGAAAGGGAGGTAGGGTGGAGTGGGCAGCATGAACAAGGTGGTTAGTCTGTCTGCAAGACTACAGAAGAACTAGTTCATGTGAGCACTTTAAGCTCACTTGGGCATTGCAGTCATACCTTCAGATACAACACACACAAGGTTGTGCTTTTCTCACTTCATTTCTCTGAGCAGCAATGCCAGTCTTGCACTTACAACATTATGGGGTAAATGCTGTATCATCCTCAACCCACTGCTCATGCAAACCAGGCAGCAAATCACAAACAGTGCAGCTGAACTTCAGCATACCTTCACCAAGGCTTGAAAACACGCTGGTCACATTCTCCTATTCTTACACTTGGAATACAGGAGGCACACAGCAAATAACACAGCAAAAACCAGCACTGATGTACTTACTGCCTGCACAGGAAATAAAGTGGGACCTAGAAGGAGGGACTAGATAAGATACATGCTGCACACAGGCAGCTCCACTCATCCACAAGACTGGCTGTCTCACCACAGCACTCCTTCCCTTGGGACCAGTCAGATTTACAATCAGTGGCAAGTTCTTGGACTGCATGTGAATGTTTATCTATGTAGATCAACATGTCAAAATATCATCGAAAAATAGTCTCTTCAGCCCAGGCTCTCAGGCCAGAGGACGGGTTGCAATAAGAGCCTGAATCTCCCTTCTTCTCCAATATATCATCAATGAAAACTCTTCCCTGGCCATTTTTAACTGGAGGAGTTTTTTGAACCTAACAGAGCTCATTTCCAGCAGCATGTGAACACCAAAAAAACAATTGTTTTACAGAGTTCTAAAATGTCAGACTCCAGGAAGGTTAGTCATTTAGCATTTTTAAACGCAATCAGGATTTTGGACAGGAATTGGGAGACTCCTGATAAAATTTCAGTATTTTCCTTAGATGGACCCACTTCCTACCTGCTCCCATATGTAAAGCAATTGCATTTTTCACATTTCATTGTTATGAAACTCCTTCTGTTCATATAAGTTCTGCTGTGTGCTCAAGAAACTTATACTTGGTGCCAAACCACTGAGTGCATTCCAGAGCACAAACACTAAACTGCACTATCACCCGGTGTAAAACAGAACTGTGCATTGTTTGCAAAAGCATTTTATTTTTCTCTCACACACACATCAGAAGGTCGTGTTTGAGAAGATGAAGGTTTCCCTTGGAGCATTCATGACATGGGATGAGATGTTTCTGGCATAAGCTCTCCTGATGCTGACTTGACATATTCCTTGTTATGACTGCAAATTCCTATCACTGTAAACCTCCCTGATGACTCATGAGAAAAAAAGTACACAAAAAAAGCAAAAAAGAAAACAGAGAATGAAACCCTTTCAAATTGCAGTGTACGTAAAGACACAGTGACACACAAAATGTCTCAAATTTAAAAGCAAACTAGTATCCACTGGAGAAATAAAAAATTATTTTTTCATTCCTAACTGCAAGTATTTGTGGACAATAAACAGACAGAAGATTGTATGCAATCAAAGAAACTGCCTTTTTAAAAATAACCGTATTCTGCATTGTTTGGAGAAACACTGTTGAACATGACATCATACACATGCAGTTATGGACAAATACAGTCATATTTTCAGTGAACTAAGTAAAACAAAGGGATTAATTCTCTACAGATATATCTAGATAAATTATTAGGCTATCACAAACATTTACAGATGCATTTTAATTAGTCTTCTACATAAGAGTGCTAAAATAAAGACAACATTTCTCACTTATTTCAAATGAAAGTATCCCCTCCTGTCTCTGTTATACTTACGAACAGAACTGCCCTACTCCTTCTGATAGCTGAATGTTGGTGTACCTCTGACCATGCAATTTATTCCAGACAAACCACTGCAAATGTTACCCCCAACATATCTATCAAACAGGAACTACAACTTTACCGTCTATATAAAATATTCATTTAAATGTCACAGAACACGCTTTTCTATGTCAGTATTAAACACATAACTATTTGAATAATCATAGAATTTCCCAGGCACAGTTTCACAAACCAGTATCTCATTCCAGTTTTTACCTTAAACCCCCATCTAACGAAAGCAGCACAGACACTGTTTCTACCCTGACATGCTTATTATGCCTTTGACTCTGAGTGCTGTTTCCTAGGTGTGCTGAGCTCAGTTCCCCAGCATATTGCCCTTACATATGCAATTTTGGTCCAATTGAGCCATGTGTCTTAAGTATACATCACTGTGGGGAGAGGAATCACCGGCTCTGCCTTTCCACACCATGGCACAGGTGCTGTAGTCCCAGTGGACTGGAATAAGAACCTAGTTTAAACTAATTTTAAACTCAATTTTATCTACTCTCAAAGAAGCCTCTCTGCAAGAGAAGAAGGTGGAATTCTCCTCCCTACTGCTTCCCACCCAGCGTTCTGCCAGGCAGGGCCAGGGAGAGAAGACAGGACAGAGGATTTGGCCAACTAAAGTCACGGGAAATTAGTACTAATTGTGATACAAGGAAACCAGCACACATGTAGCAGGAAATAGTCTTTTCAAAGCTCTTAAAAAAAGATACATCTGATCACCATTTCAAAGCACTGCAGATGGCAGCATCACTTTTGTGATCTCTTGGAAGCAAGATAAATCAGTATCACTCAGTGTGGAAATGTCAACAGAAATCCTGAAAAATCTTAATATTTAAATATTTCACAGTTCTGAGGGACTCTCATTTGAAAACAGTTGATGCAACAGCCTTCCAATTTTTAAAAATATATAAATCAAATTATGTTTTTAAAACACAAGCTCAAACACAGTGGTTTGGTTTTAATTTTTTCAGGTTTTTTTAATACTAAACCCAATTCTCTTATGGTATTTTAACCCAAATGCAGGAGCAATGAAAGTGACTGCAACAGCAGTAAAAATCTATTTAATTGATTTTTATTCTTCAATCTAAAGGAAATCCTTGTTTTGGAAAAACGACAGTATTATAAACTGCAACTGCAGAGATGTCTTGAAATTAGTTTGAATAGTAACATTAAGACATGCTTTACTGATGAGCTCTTAAGGCAGATGTAAAACTAAGCTGTATCCTTAAGCTCTCTACCTCTCTACAGCACCAAATAATGTTATTAAAAAAGCAAAACCACTTTCTATTATTTCTCTACACCCCCTGAAAATGTTTCAAATTTAGCAGAATATTAATTTGGAGGATATATGGCAAGATAGACCATATAGTTTTGTCCAAAGGAAAACAAAAGCCACAAAACTTAAGAGACCAGGAGAGTCCTTTCAGCAGAGCTAAAAAGATAGTCTAGACCAGATAGCATCACCAGAACCAGGATCACTGGATCTTCAGAAGAACACTCAGAAATTGAGACTACCAAAAGGAGTATGGTGTACAGAGACTAAAATGCAATTTTTCTAGCATAAAGTTTTCTTTAACCAGTTGTCATGGAGTATGTACAATACACTACTTCTGTGTTCACATCCATGCACTTCCCCTCCTTCAAAAATGATGTCCTCAGGCAGCCCCTTCTTTTTAAGCTGTCACAAGAAGGACAAAAATCAAGAACTACACATAATTTTTGAGTTTTCAGAAGTCCTATAAAGTATTACAAATAACCAATTCGTGATTCTTTTGCTTTTAATACTCCTGCCTGTTTACAAATGGTCCTGTAAAGCTAATAGGACACAACATTGATTAAAGAAGGCTTGAAATTAATCTAACAGACTGTTGCAATAGAAACTTAAAACAATACATCCTTTGCATAAATAATACAGAATTTTATTGCCCTCGTTTAAACCAAAGCATTTCAGACATTGTTTGCTGGAAAAATTCACCTTTTCAACTTCAGTATGGTTCAGGCTTTTCTCTTTGTCTTCACATAATCCCTGACAGCAGAGGGAGGTGAAATGCGTGTAAGGGCTAGTCAGAAACACAAAACTCCATTTAGTTATATTGTCACCCCAAGAAACCTCACCTAGGCCTCACCTAGGCCTCACCTAGGCCACTGAGTTTTAATCCTGAATTGGCAACACCTAGCTGGTGACAAAAGGCAATTCTTCTTTGCACACAGGGTATGTACTTTGAGAACCTGTTCAAAAATTCACTTTTTCAGCATGAAAACCCTCAAAAGATGAAGTTCGTTCCTCTATTGCCCCGCCAAAAAGATGTCTCAGCTGTACTGAAGAGAAAAGGAAATGTTAGGCTGTGGATTCAAAGTAGCTGTCAAGGATCACAAACATAAAATTGACTTAATAGCATTATTAGGAAATGTGTTCTGGGCCCACCCTTGGCAATAACACCAGGGTTAACTCAAGTTGTAGCAATATTTAAAAGAGCTCTGCAATTTTCCTTCTCCACCCAACTGAACAACAGAAAATCATGTCAGTAAATGAAAAACGCCACACGTATTTAAGTGAGAGAAACCATCTAAACTTCCAACATTTTTCATCCTCATGGTTTTTTAATCCAAAAGATTTGTACAGCATTTTTAAAAAATAACTTACAGGATCAAAAGGAAAATAAATGCATAGCTTTAAATCCTTAGAATACAACCTCCCCCTGTTGCGGAAGAGTTCAAAGTCATAAAGTGCTGCAGATATGACCACACATCAGACAAATAATCTAGTAACTAACTTATTTTTCTGGTTTATTTAACAATATTCCAGGCTTAGAACATTAAATAAAAATCTCACAGACAATGGGTAAGACTAACAATGGTTTTGCTCTCTTTTTTTTTCTTTTTCTTCCCCTTTTTTTAAAAGAATGTTGAGACATCAATTGAACCGACTACAATTTTATTTTGGATACCAAAAAATAAAAAGAAGCTGGAAGGAAGAGAGTAGTGCATTGCACTGATCTTGGTAAAACTGCTTATAAGCATCACTGTTTATGTTCAGCCCTAGGAGGATGAAGATGGAAACAATGCTGCCAACAGGGGTAGGCCAAGTGAAGACCAGGGGAGCAGTGCTCTGGGCTCTGCCTTGGTTGTGAGGGCACGGCTTTATATTATGCTCATCTAAGACACAACCCACACACTTTGCACCAGCATTTGTGCAGCACCTGGAGAGAGGGCTTGCAGTGGTGGTAACAGCTGCTGCAAGTGATGGCCACAAAAACCAAGAGGTCTACCTGGCAGACTGCTGGGGTGTCACAGGAGCTCAGGCATCTCGCTCCCCTCCATAACTTGATTTTATTGCCCTCACAGATAGCCTATGCACCTGCGGGATTTTAGGCCAAGCCTGCATTTTGCACCTTGGGCAATAACCTCTTCAGTGGATGTGGAACACAGCAACATTCAACAGGATGCACAGTGTGTGTACTTTGTACAAGTGCAAATCAGTTTTCAGGGGGCTGGAAAGTGAAACCCCAGGCTTACTAACAGCCAAACACAGGCCACACCACCTGCTAACTGCATTTTTCCCGGACTCAAACACACCAGGTAGTTTGTGATTACTAATTACTTCACTGTTCCTTCAGTTTAACCTCTGTCCCTCCTCCTCACAGAGGCCTCAAACTTTCAAGAACTATTAAACTAAATCATAAACAGTTTGGCAATAGATTCAATTTCATCGCCATTCTCTTTTTTGTCTGTTGCTGCCATCTGTGCCCTTTTTACAACCCAATGTCCATGGGTGCAACCATGATGAAAAAACCCCAACTTTCTTCCTCCAGAACAGTAACAGACAGATATTGCTCAACATAGTTGTGGACTAACACTGGGGGGGGGGGGGGGAGGGGGANTGTGGTTGGGGGGGGGGGGGAAGGTGTCAGGAGGGGTGAGACACCAGTAACAGAAATAAAACCCCAAGCAAACCTTGATTGTAACTAGAAAATGCCAAGAGTCCTCTACTGCACCTCAGAGAAAAAAGCTGGTGCATCCTACTTTGTGTCTACCATGAACTTTAATCATGTCTATGACCTGCAGTATTTCATAAGAGATCAGGGGTCGCAGGTTTGTTTCCGTTTTTTTTGTTTGTCAAGTTCGCAAAAGGGCTTAAAACATGCTTAGAGACACAAAGGGAGCAATTACAATACACAGCTAATTGGAAACAGTACTCAAACATTAGACTGGACAGGACTGAAGTCCACTCTACAAATTGAATCAAAAAGAGACAGGAGAAAAAAGTCTTTAAGTGCTAACATAAGAAAAAAAAATTTAAAGACTCACTAAATACATGTGAGGAAATAGAGGGTCCCCTTCTTTTAAATTTATTTACATAATATTAAAGCTTTTTATTTTGCTTTTCTTGCCAATAAAATTTTCTAGCTATGCTGGGCAAAGTCCCATTAAATTAATAGGTTAAAGGTTTTATAACACAGACAAACCGTTAGACCTGTAGCCTGTAGACGTCTCTCTGCCTTCTCCTTCCCTCTCTCCCTCCCTCTGTTACCTAAGGGCTGATGCCTTGCCTGCTATGTGCCCTGTGGCATCAGCCACAGCATCGGCACAAGGCGAAGGTAACTCAACACTACCTCGACCCCACACTCGGTTACCGCTTTGCAAAAGCAGAAGAGACTACAATCAGGGCTTGCTTAGACACAAAGCAAAACAAACAAAAAACAATTCGGCCATTTAGCTGCAGTTAAATGGTAAAACTGGACTAATGTGGACACAGCAATACCAGTTTAAAAGTCTTTATACCATTTACACTGCACTGGAAAGGAAAATAAATTATCCCAGTATAAATGCATCCACACTACAGCCTATGCCAGCACAGTATCAGTTAAAATAACAACACATCAACAGAACAAACAGAATTATACCAGCTGAACTTTTCTAGCACAGACCAGACCTAAGACATGAGGTAGTGAAAATCAGGCTCAAGATCTTTTTTCATTCCATAGCAACAATATATTCTAAAAATATTCACTGCTCAGATTTATGGATTTTAAAAATGTTTTAAAATCCAAAATTTAAAGCTAGCATCCTGAGTCACACAGGATTTACAAATGGAGGCATAAATTTTAAAAACTTCCTCAAGGTCCTAACTCAGGAAAATAATTTTATGATAGAAAGCACATAAGCATGTGTTTGTCTCCCACTGAAGCAAGTGGAAAGGAAGCACATGGATAAGTGCTTTCTGAAATCTGGGCCACAGTCAGAAATCACGGTCTTTGTAGAATTTATTTCCTCATTCATTTCAGTGCTGTTTAATCACAAGTCATTCATGTTTTAAGACAGTGGGAAAAACACAGACAATGGAAGCTAAATCAAGTTTGTTACAACTGTTCAATATTTACACCATTCATAGCATAAAACAGGAGAATTTTTGGTAACTTAAGACAAATACCTTTTTGTTATTAAATGTACCGCAGCAGTCCTGTTAAACAAACCCACTGTCTCGAATATTAAAGAAATTGTTGTTTATGTTTACCGAGTCATTTAAATTAAAAATCTGTTCCTGTTCCAAACCCCACTCTCCTTCGTCTTCATCCTCCGGTTCTGCCTCAGACCCATTGCGACTGTTTTCATACAAAAAGATCTGCTCATCAACATGAGCTGGGGCTAACCGGTTTCTCTTTGCACTCACAACATTAGCAGAAGAACCAAAAAGGCGTTCAGGAAAGACCCTTGTGGCCAGAATGCACCAGTATTTTTGAAGAACCTTTGGTAAAACTGGAAACAGTGCTAGTCTGTCAGACCACCACTTCAACGGGTCTTCATTCAAACCGAGGACTTTTTGTGACTTGAAGTTGCTCAACTCCTCAACGATTTGAGCATGCCATTCCTCCTGGTCTTCCACACCTCCTGTCTGGCAAAAGATCTCTGCGAGCATGTTGTTGATGACACTGGTAGGAGGAGGAGTAGAGGAAATTATGATTTTTTTCATAGGTGGCTCTTCTGAAACAGTGAAGAATTTCTCCTCAGTTCTAAAGCTATTTTCTTTTACTTTCTCCAGCAGGCTTTTTGCTTCTTCCACCACTCTGTTTTCCACCTGCTGCCTCTCAAAGGCTGAAAGAAAAGGCAGTTTCTTGTAGCGGGGATCCAAGAAAGTTGCAACATTGAGAAACATGTCTATCTCAGGTGTGTGCTGGTAGGTGGTTGACAACTCTTTAGCAATCACTTCCTTTGCCATGCTGATTTCTTTCAAATCGTTCTCTTTGATGTTCAGAGTAGTATTCAGAAGCATGTGGAGAAGTGGCTTCACCATACTAATCGTCGGATACTTTGAAGCAGACATCATCTCTGCAACCTGCTTGAAAGGCTGGAGCAGCTCCACCAGCCCTTCGATTGTATTCCACTCACTGGATTCCAGCATGAGGTGGTGGTTGTTGCTGTCCTCCACAAGAACAGCCGCAATGACAAACTGCTGCTCCTTGAGGCGCTGCAGCATAGCGAGCGTGCTTCCCCACCAGGAAACACGGTCGCTTACCAGCATGCAGTGGAGAATATTCTGCTGCTTCTGCTTCTCGCTCAGCATGTACATTGCGACCGTAGACTGCTGAAAATACTCCACTAGCTTTCGGCACCTGGCAAGAAGGTTGCAGAGTTTGGGGAGCTGAAAAGCTTGTTGTATTCCTGCGTTAAAAGTGTGCCCCAAACAAGGCATTTGTACGGGAATATCTAGGAGAGAGCAAGCTTTCACAATGTCTTTACTGTAATCTGTTGTAGCACCAAAGACTTTTGTATTGATTCCCCACTCAATGAACGTTTCATAAAGGACTCGTGTAATGGTCTCTGCAGTGTTATCCTCTGGTACTTCGAAAGTTTTCAAACACCGTGAGTTCACAGCCAGGCAGTTGGCAGGACTGCTGCTGAGAAAGTGAACTGCCACAGTTACATATGACCTGTTCTGGTTTTCGCTCCTCCACATGTCCGTGGATATGCCACACCACAGAACCTCAGTGAGCTCCTTCAGCACAATTTCTCTAATAGCACTGTACTTTTCGGGAATCGCTTTTGTACAGAAGTACTTCCGGCTTGGAAGCTCATACCTGGGGTCTGCTGTTCTCAAGAGGGCCTTGAAGGTAGGCTCATCAACAATGGAGGCTGGATACATGCCCTCGCAAATTAAGCTGATGACTGCAGATGTCAGTTCCTGATGTTTTTTGTTTTCGTAGTTCTGGTAGGTCTTCATGATGAGGCTATCTTGAACAACCTGCTGCGATGATTCCGGCTTGATTTTTGAAAATGCTGTGGCAAAGGCTTCCCTCATTTGCTCAGTGTTACTTTTCACAAACTCACAGAACTCATCAGGGTGATTTTTCTCAAGGTGGTAGGAAAGATTGGACGTGTTTCCTGAATAGGCAATCTGTGCCATGCAAATACGGCAGTAGATCTTCTTCCATTGTAATATGCATCCTTCCGCATTGGTATCAAACCCAAAGTACTTCCACACTTTACTCTTTGCTCTCGGGTGAGCCACTAACTTTAGGTCTGATGGGGAACCTTCTAAACTTTTATTCTCCATTGCTTCTTGGCCAACGTCCCACCTTTTGATCCTTCACTCATTAATGAGTACCTGATAAAGGCAGTAAGATAAAGATACAATGAGAAAGCACAAGTTTGACCACACTCAACTATGTGAAATCAGCGTTTCTGTGAATGTATCAAGAAACCTACCTTACTAACTAATTACATTTGCAAATTTAAAGATGAAATTTGCAGGAAGCGTGACCTAGAAGAAACCACTGGACTGTCAAAAAGTAAAAGGGGTTTTAATATATCCCATTCTGCTGTGAAACTGAGCTAGAAGACCTGAGTAAATCTTTCTTCCTGGAATTTCATAATTCTGGGTAGAGAAAGCATAACCACTGCAACAGAGCTGATACATCACTGTCACAAAAACTGGTCATCTGGTATAGCACTTTCCTGCCTCTTAAGTTAGAACTAGACCAACATCTTCTTGCCTAAGAATTACTGAATGTTGCTGTTAACATTTATTTCAATTGAAACCTGATACTGAAGGAGCAAAGGTTTTCTTGTTTGTTTGTTTTGAAAGAAGTTTTGTTAGCTCGATCTAACTGTTATAGCTTTCATTTAAAAAAAAAAAACATAGTAAAAAATCTGTGAGGCAAATTATGGCAATAATCTGCTCCTCTTAAATGTAAAGATGTTTTCTGACTGAAATAAAAGCAAAAGGAGCTTGAACCTACATGCAGATCAACAATACATGTCTGACACCTTTCCTGTTCTTCTCTTTCTGAAATCAAAGTCATCTCCTGAACTAGTTCACAATTGTCATTCCTGGAAAAATAGTGCATTATAATTACAGGAAAAGCAGACGGGGAAGCACTAATAAATGTTATTATCCACATCAGCTGGAAAATAATTTTGCTGCATTTTCTTCAAAAGGCTACAGAAGTTGGGAGGGGATGACACTAGAGATGAGTGTGGTGATAAGGAAAGACTTGGCAATCTGTACCTTGATATCTGCACAGGAAAACGCTTCTTGTGCAGTCACATGCAATTACTACTTGAGACTTACAGTGCCTCTGTGAACAGTGCTGGCAGCTGGCACCCACCAGAGCTGATTTCACTACACCGAAAAGTCAAGTCACAGCAGAGCATGACTGTACCCTGACACTTCTCTGTTTCTTCCACAGCACTGTGACAGCAACAAGCCCTTTTCCAGGGCCTTGGTCAGCATGGGGAAGGAGAAGGAAGACAATAATTAAACATGGATGTGGCCTCCTCCACAAAAGAAAGAGAACAGGAGAGGAACATGGGGAGCATCAGACTGAAAGCAATGGCATTGCTACTTCTCTGCTCCTCAGGAGCTGCACCTGTACCCAAGCCCCAAAATCCCCAGGTGGTAAGACTGGCTGGTTAGGGCAGGAAGAAACAATCTGACTTTTTCATATTGCTGCAAGGCAATATTTAAAAAAAAAAAAAAAAAAAAAAAGTACGTGTGTACATGTGCAAGCTTCTCTGGAGTGCTTTCTGCTGTTGGTGAACATTCCCAAGAAAAGACAATTTTGAACTATAGCTGGTATGTTGCAACATTTTCTGAATGTCTTGAATGGAAAACCAAAGACTGGTTAACCAACACTAAACATATTTATCTAAACACAGCTGTTGGTTTAGGAGCAGAATGAGAGATGCAGGGCAAGCATTTTACTGGATCCCTTCTGAAGATTTACTTCTGGGTGTAGACACTTTGGGTTTTTTCCTGAGGGAGGGGCAATGTTCTGCCTACTAGCATGCCTTCTACTGTGATTCATCCAGTGCCTTTAAGTTGCCAGGATAAACTATTGATTCAATATGGTAATGCTGCCTAATTCCAAACATGTGCATATCAACAGCACCAAGGTATGCAATCCTACAAAAACTGATGATTTTGAAAGACCAAGTGGTGTAATGTGTAATGAGGTAACCCTGCCATGGCATCAGATGGTGCACTGACAAGACATGTCATATCGATACATATTATCATTGCTTTTAGATTCCTCCCTTTCAGTCCATGGCATGATGTCTCGAGGAAGCACAGAGGCATTCCATTGAATCTTACAGTTTGCTCTGCAGTTACCTGGTAATTCCTATAAGGAAGGAGGAAGGCACTGTAATAGAAGATTTGATGCATCTTTAATATTTAAAATTAGTATGATACATCTTAGATCATAAAAAGTTAATTGTCAACCGATAAAGTAGAAGTTATTTTAGAGTATGGGAGTGTTACAGACTCACCCCACTCTTCATTCTTATGTATGTCACAGTTTTGCCATCATTTGGAGAGGTTATCAAGCACTTGGCAACAGTGGCCCAGAGTAGCACTGGCACAGCTAAGGATATGCCAGTATAATATAGCCTTTAGTAGAATGCTGTAAAAGACACTTCATCTGTTGTAATAGCTCAAATATAAACTGCTACTCATCCCTGCCTCTCAGTGAGTATTACAGAGCATAACTGGGCATTATGAACATAAACGAAAAACCCCACACCTCATTTCTCTCCAAGAAGAGGTAAACTTTTCCACTTTCAATGAAATTGTTCATAGTCTAGTCCTGGTTAAAACAACAACAACCTTGAATTCCCACCCACAGGAGTGCACCTTTGGAGAAGCTGCTGTTTCCCTTGCTTCCTCCATGCAGCTGGCCAACATCACAAGCCAGTATTGGGGCAGAGGCTTTTAAGAGCCTGGAGAGCTGGCTTTGCAGTGAACTCAGCTGCCACAGGAGGAAGAGGAGGAAGAGTCCAGACTTTCTGGCCCTAGCACCTCATCCCTGCTGTCCTTGGGGCAGGCTGTACTGTCTCCTCACACCTCTCAGACCACCTCCCCTCATTTTCCTAACACAAACCCACAACTTAACTCTCCAGGGCAAGCCTTGGGCTGAAATATTAATGCCAGCGACAACTTATGTCACGGAGGGCAGCTGCGCTACCCTCGCAGGCAGGGCTCAGTTTCCCCAGTGGAGAAGAAAATTGGTTCAAAACCTGCACGAGTCATTTGGATTGTGAAACCAAACACGGGGATGTGAGGAAACCTGGGGTGTGCAGACACCCTGCAACCTTAGCTCAGCTGCCCTGTGCATGCACAGCAATGGCACCCTGTGGGTATCCTTGTCCCACAACCTTTGCCTCAGTCAGCACAGGGGCAACCATAAAACAAGTGATTCCTCATTCTGAAACTAACTTACTAACTCTTTCAGGGGCATGCGTGGGGAGAGGGTTAAACTGCTAGATGTAACTTCATTTTTGCCTGCCATCAATCCTTCTTACCCGGTCACTTCTCTGCCCACCTCTGGATGATTTACAACCTGGAGCTCACACAGCTTTGAGCAGGAAGTGCTCAGTCTCTCACTATGCTTTACTCATATAAAGTAAGAGCCCTCAATATATGAACCAAAATTAAGAGATTCATGATCCTAAATCAACATTTCACAATTAACTGTAAAGAAACTTGGTGCAAATGAGGAAAATGAGTAACTAGAAATTGGGCAAATAAAAATCACTTATGAAATTTGAATCACTTTTAAGAAGAACAGGAGTCACTTCTAAGGTCTCCTGAACATCATCCCTATTACCACCTTCTTCAGGGACAGTTTTCTACACATTAGAGGTTCCAAATTTAACTGAAAAGACTTCAAAACTACTACAAAACACTCAACATTTAGGTTTGCCCTACCAAATTTCAATGAGATATGTACAGTAGAAGAAAAAATGAAGGAGGAGGATGCAAAAAAAATTCCTCGAGAAGCTTTTAATTATATGAACCATTTTTCTTATCACTAGGATGACTTTCAGTGATCACATTTCCACTGGTAACATCCTGGTATCACAATTAATATTAGTTTATCTTTTATCAATCCACTGATTAGATTTGTGTTTTTAAAAAGCTATTTTAATCAAGAACTTTAGTCATGCAGGGTTTTTTCTCCCCTCCAATTAATTAAGCACTGTAAAGAAGTCCAAGCAGTAATTTCTGATGAAACTATTAATAGTTTGAACCACTGAACACTAAAACTACATACTGGCAGTTATACTGTTCATGCAGTTAGTACTTGGAAAAATGTTTTAGAGTAAGTTTAAGTTCCCCTTTATTTCTGCACTTTCCTTTATGATGATTTTAGTTAGAGAAGCAATCGCTGACTGCATACCCTGTTTATAGTCACAGCTCTGTATTTCCATTCCCTGAGCTTCAAGATCAGAATTTCACAACAACTTCTCTACTCTGTGTTGAGCCAGGGGACATTCTCCTGAATATAGAATATTATTATCTTTTGGGTTTGCAACTCAAAACAATTACCAAGTTTTTGCACTGAATCTAGATTTCAGAGCTCAAACTCTTTCCCCAAAAAACTGTCTTGAATCCCATCTATAACAATCATATAAACTCCAGTAGAAGTGAAAGAATACATGGTCACTTTTAAAAGCCATATGAAAGCCCATGTGCCAAGAGCATGCAACTCTTAAGTTAGGGTAAAGAAAATTAAAAGAAAAGTGAAACTAGTTTGGTTTACTTGGATTAAAATCCTGAGCACTTACTCACAACAAGGGTAAGAAAGCAAGCTTTTCTTGGAAAATTCAGAGGCAGAAGGGCTGCACAGAGACCAGACCTCTTCACTCATCCACAGACATAAAGGACAAGCCAGCAGGCATCTCTCTGTTTTAAATCTTCCAAGTGAGATCTGCTCCACTGCTGCACAGAGAGTGGGAACTCTGACATGGAAATTGGGGCCAAGGAAGCCAGGATCAGAGGAACGGCTGTCTCTGCCTCCCTGTCCTGTCCCTCCCAGCCCCACTTTGCCACTCCAAGCTCTCCCCAGGAAGGCACCCTGACAATAAAATACCTGTACTTGTGCGAGTTACAGAAACCCCCTCAAAAACATATAGAAAATTTTAAACATACACACCTTTCTAGATTATCGCCTGAAAAAGGTACTCGGGGTTTTCTTACAGGAACTGTAGTTTACTGATCCAAGCTTGTTCTAACAACACTTTGCTTTTTGTTGCACTGACATCACTATTTTGAAGTTATTATGGAAACGAGGTTCATCTGGGTAAAAAGGTTCCAGTCGTTAAGGTGAATCACTTCTTAAAGCAATGGCTGGACACAGAGAGTCAAAGCAAGGCAGCAGGTAACTGCCAAGAGGGAACTGCGTGCAAACAACTAGCTGAGGAGGAAACCGCTTGTCCTTGGAGAAAAACATCCCAAGTTAGGGCTCAAAGAAAACTCTGCACATCTCTCAAATCTGCCTTGGTTCCACTCAGGCAACTGACATTTCCCAGGTTGGATCTTCACTGCCTTCCTCTGGTATTTCCAAATTCAACACTTTTTTTTTTCAATAGCAGCAAAGAGCGGACTGCAACAAAACACTGGGTCACATTTTCGTCATGCTGTTTCTCTGTAGTTCAAAAAAAGATTTGGAAAGTGTTACACACCCTAGGCAAAATACCCAAATTTCCTCTGCCAAGAAACACTAATGCTAGAAAAATGCTCAGATGACTTCAAACCATATGCACATCTGCCCTTTTTGTCACCAGGGTCCTCTTGTTTGTTTGAGGGTTTCATTGCTGCCTTTTGAGAATGAGAAAGGGAATCCCAGCAGAAGAATAAGGAATGAATAAAAAGTAGACAGAATGCTACCCAAGGATGCCACGAGTGATAAGATAGACAAATATGTTCCTGTTGTGTGGTGTACTTGTTCCGTCTCCTCCCCGGTACTTCAGATATTCTCTATACCAGTATACTCATCGACCTGAATTCCATACTAAAATGCTAGGCCCTCTCAATAATACTTTTTTTTTACTGTTCCTCTGGTTAAAATTATCGATGGGGCCACAAAGGCTGACTTGCTGATAAGCAGGGAAAGTTAAAGGGATGGACTCAACGTAGTTGTACACTCAGCTCTGATGATAACCTACACATCTGTCCGAAATCATAGTTTGCTCCAAGTTAATAAACTCAGAAGCATTTTAGAGTCCTCAAGAATAAAGTGAGGGAAAAGGAAATTCAGATCGTTGCTCTTCTGGCAAACTTAGCTTCCTGTAAGTCAGCACTGAACATGCTATCCATCCAAATCAGAAAAGCGCAAAACCCTAACTTCTCAAACCAACGACTACCCTGAACTCCTATAGAAAAAACTGCAAGTGTCACTCGTCAGTTTAAAATCAGCGAGTGACAGCTGGTATCAAAGACTAAGCTTTTGGAACACAGGTACGTTCCCCTCCTGGAGTAGCCGGGACAGGGAGGCCGTGGCGGGCAGTCCCGGGGGGGTAGGGGCACGGCGGGAGGCGGCGGCTGGATCGCCCGGGCCGGGGGAGGCTGCTCGCCGCTACCCGCCTTCCAAGCACCTACCTGGGCTGAGGGAGGGAGCACCCGCGCGGCTCTGAGCCGAGGTCTCAGGAGACACTGTCAGAGAGCCAAAGAGAGAAAGAGGAGAAGCGGGGACCCCCGGCCTGCGGAGCCCCCACGCCGCCTCCCGAGGCCACAGTCAGGCCGGCGCGCAGCCAGGCGCCCGTCCCGGGCCCGGCCCCCCACCCCGCCCCGCCCCGCGTCCG
>VZTX01012302.1:70096-112136 GCA_013400915.1 Pardalotus punctatus
CGCGGCTCCCGCCCTTCTGGGCATGTGCGGTGGCGGGGGAAGGGAAGGGGCGGCGGCGGGCGGACCGGCCTCGGCGGCAGCGGGAGCAACGGCGCGGCGGCTCGGCCCCCGCCGGGACACCGGAGGAGCTGGGCGGGGGGGACGAAGAGGGGCGGCACGAGCGACTCAGCAGCGAGGGGGGAGGCGGTGGCGGCGTGACAGCTCGCCCGGTGAGGCCGCGGGTGTTGGGGCGCAGACACTTTCGCTGCCAGGTCTGTGACTGCTACAAGCAGTCAGTGCCTAGGCGGAGTGAGGCACACGGCGTTGTTTCAGGATCCCCGTGGGTGAAAGCGCTCATCGGGTTGTCTCACCATTTCCCTTCTCTCTGACACAAATGAGGGGCTGCTGCGGACTACCACGGCGTCGCTGGCTCTGGGCACGGCCACTGTCACCCCGGGCATCCGTCAGGCTCTCTCCTCTCGAGGTATCAGTTGCAGGTACCGATTTCTCCAAATGCAGCTCGGTCTACAGGGCCGTTCTACGTCTGGAGCCGGAATTTTATACCTCTCTGACGAATGCCTTCTTTACAGAGATACCTAGTGTATCGCATGGTATATCTCGAAATTTTCGTGTTGTCAGTTTTCAGTCCTCAACCTCAATTTGAGTACTTAGTCCGAGTACTCGGGACGGAAAAGCTGGCCGTATCTACCAGTTCTGGTAGGTGGCTGGTTTCGGCTACAGGAAATACAGCGCCTAGTCCTGATGCCGTGGTTTTCATTCACCGAGCCCCGGTGGGTTTTCGTAAATGCAGATAAGCCTCAGTATCGATACAAACCAAAAATCAGTCATTGTGCAATAGGAGATGTTGGCCCATATATTCAATTTCAAATCTTCAGGTAACTTTTTGTCTTTGAGAATGATGGGAAGCCATACAAAGTTCTGAGTCTACTTGAAATGTAATCTCCTAGCCTTTAAAAAACCCCTGCTCCATACTTTTAAAAAAACAATACAATTAAGAACATACTTTTTCATTATTAGATTACATTGCTCAGCAAAACTGACTTTATGTCTTCTGTCAGAAATATGCATAAAGTAAAAGCATAGTGTGTAGTTGCTCCAGGACAAAACCAGCCATTTAATTTTATGGATCTCTGGTCATTGATTTTTTTTTATTTTTATTAACACATGGAATTAGGCAAACATAAATAATAGACATCATTAAGTCACATCAATGAGGGATTCATTCTTAATGTATATTTTTTGCAACCATGCATGGAGCAGTAGAAAGAGCAACACATAAAACAACATGAAAGAAGAAACACATTTAGTAAAGGTGAATTATTCTTTCAACTTATCTCAGTAAAAATCAAATCTCAACTCTTTTATGTTGCCTTACATCCTTTTCTCAGAACTACAGCATTAATGAAAGCCCTTTCAACATGAAACTGTGAAACTTGCCTACAGTGTATTTACACAATCTGTATATAAATAAACCATACTTTCTCATGTTTTCTAGTATAATAAAATCGATTGATGCATATTCAAGCTACTGCAATAAATACTCCTCTGTCTTTATTCAGCCAATGCTATCTAAAGACTTAGACTAAGTGAGGGAAAACTGATGGATTAGCATTACAGTTTTATTGGACCCACTGTTTTTCTCAGGGTGTTACAATGATTTTCAGCCCTCCATGGTTCATGAGTACAGCTTCACAGAAAAGATAAGGAAAATTTGTTTCAACAATATATTAATTTTTTTTCTAAAGGCTTATGGAGCATGGAGGAAAAATTAAAATAATTACAAAAGGCTGTAGGTCTTTGATTATTTTCAAATATTGTCTTATAATACACCCTAATTTTAATCAATATTCTTTTCTTTGGTTTTCAACAGCCTGCATCTTCTTATTGACACTTTGGTTTTTTCTTGCAATCATTTACTGCAAAGCCTCAAGTATTCAGGCTGGAATCTCATCCATCTACTTTAGATGCCTCACTGAGACGTTACTACCACAATGATATTTTAGGTGTCTTAACCCCGGAAGGGACAAAAGAAGCAATCTAATTCCACAGCTTTGCCACATGGGCAGAGGATAGAGAGAGGCACTTCTGAAGACCTGCAGAAAATGACAGCTTTCTTTGAGGCACTTAGAGTGCCTCCTTCTTTCCACTGACTGCAAGTGAACTCACAGTGCCAGTGGGCAAAGCCAGCCTGCAGCTAGAGCACTGATATCCTCTTGGAAACTCATCAGAAACACTCCTAACACTCCATCAACACACGATCCAGCCTCTCTGTCCCTACTGCAGGACTGACGTTAATGAGATCACAGTGCTTCCACCCACATTTTGCATAAAGATGCAAAAACTTGTAAGAAAGGAAGTGGGTGATATTTCTAGACTCTAATTAAGCCCTGAGCTCCAACTTCCCAGCAGAATGGCATAATCGGCAACCATCGGGTAGTGTGGATGGTAGGTGTTGCAGCTTAGAGCCTGTGTGCAGCCTGGAATACACGAGGCGCAGGGCCACATCAGAGAAGACAAACGCAAACGCAAGGTTAGCCTAGTAGCCCAGACACTCTCTGGCACAGCATGGAGAATTATGAGGTTATGCTTTGTTTTTCTTGTCTCCTGTATGACACATCTTTTCCACATATGTGAGTTTGCTCCCCTTGGTTTTTCTCTTGAGATGAGAACTGGAGCCAACAATTCCTTGTATCCACACACAGTAGTAGAGGTTGATGCTTTTTGTCCAAACATGGCGTTAATAGTTGGGGCTGTCTTGTAAGATATGGGTGACACATCAGTTCCTCTCTAATGGTAAAATGTACACCTGCACTCCTGTGCTTAGCTCAAGTCATGCTGTCAGCCTTATGCATCTATGTTGAAGCTGATGGCCCCTGTCGGAAAAAGCCAGACATAATTCTGACTGCTGCTAATTTTTCAGGCTTCTAAAAGGGATTTAAATGCCTGTCTTCCTAAACTGGATTGTACTGGGACTTGAGGCAAGAGATAAGTGCCTATCTTCCCAGAACAGGATCTCCTTAACATGTGTAGGTGAATACAGCTAAATGCCCGAGGAGCTTTCAGGTTCACTAGGGAGTTGCTCACAGTAATAGGCAGTGCTGGGAAACAGTCAGTTGGGATTGCATCTGGAATTCATGTAGGGTTCTGAGCACCTGCAGACAATTTTGACAGTCTGCGTATGCCTTTTTTTTTCTCCCTCTATGCAAGATGAGTATTTTTAGGTACCCTTAAACTAGATATCATCTTGCCGATTATTGGGCACTTGAGCATAGCAGGACTACAGAGAGCAGTAAGCTCTTATGCAGCCTTTGTAGTAGCTTGGGGAGGGTCAGTTACTTAGAAGGGTAAAGAAACTTTACCAAAGAGAGGGCTGTCTGCAAGCTACACAGTAGAAAGTCCTGGGGACTCAGAGCAGGCTCCTCTGCTGTGGGCAATCATCTGATGGGACATACTTATTTTTCTTCAGTAATGCTGGGGTAGATAGACATTGTCTGAGATTGTCTAAGACCAATCTTCAGTGTAACAGAATCATGCTATAGCATTTTCCCTTGAAGGGGGATGGCTATTGATCCCTTTCAGCCTTTTTCAGATATTTCACTTTTCAAGAAAATGGTCTCACTGGGAAAAAAATGGCCTGTGCCAGTGTGGCTATAAGGATGTGGCACCCAGTAACACAGTAAGGAAAAGAAATCTGTGGATTTTTTTAGCCTAGCATTTAAGTTCATGGGAATGAGGCAACAGAGTTCAAACCCATATTCCCTGAAGAACCTATGCTTTTTAGACTAGAGAAGAACAGGACAATATATGGACTAATAATTGCAGTAGAGTCTTGGAACAGGGACAACTTCCACTCTACCACAAGGTGCTCAAACCACTCAGCTATTATGCAAGAAGCGTAGTGTGCTTACTGCTCCTGCTGAGTTGTTTTTGGTTTTTTCTTTTAAATCAACCATCCCTGCAGCAACTGTTGTATTTGTGCATCTAAGTATTCAGTGTATGTCACACTTTCATGATGTATCTGGTCTGGAAAGCCTGGAGTATGAGTAGTTTGGTCTCGGTTTGCACTCCCCTTCCTTCATAAGCCTTCTCTGTATCAGGTAAGTTCTGAACATCCTCCCTGCAGCTTAGTCAAGACTCAGAGGCCAAAGAATCAGAAGGAGATATATGGGAACCAAAGCAATTACAAAGATTAAAATAATTTTTTTAAAATCTCCAAACATGTTTACCCACAAAACTTGTGCAGAAACATAAATATAAAGTAGGTGAACTGCTAACAAGAATACACCAGCTTTTGTTAAAAATTTCTATAATAAAATACTTTAAAACACTAAATATATTTAGAATTGAGTATGGTTATTAACAGCCTTTAAACTGTACTTGGCAACTTGACTTGGCTGAAGGAAGAGCAAGTCATACGGAAATTCTAGATGTAACCAGCATTATTTCAGCAGTGGAAATCAGTTCTTATGTAATTCCTGGATTTATTGGAAAATGTCCGTAAGTAGATTAACTGATTGATTAACATACATGAAATTTCAAAAGCCCTTTGACAAAATCCTATGCACAAGGGATGATAAGCACTCTGAGGATAAGAACCAGCATACTTGCAAAACAGAAAAATAGAAACAAAACCCCACAGAGAGCAAAACAAAGTGATTGATTTTCGTCAGGAAATCAAAGCGAAATAAGAGCAGGGTGTCAAGCTTCCGTTGAACATTGAACCATGGCTAATACGTTCCTTAATGCCTCAGATGGGGTAAGGGAAAAGCTGTTGCACCATAAGGGCATGGTGTTATTTCTGTTAGTCAAGACAGGAGAGGAGCAGAGGAATTTCAGACATTTAAACAAGCAAGATGTACTGGCAATATTCCAACACCAAGAGAATAAAGCTATTGAAAAGAAAGATTGATTATGCCCACTACAGAAGTGGATTTGTTGACAATTAGTTCATTTTTGTTAAAAAATATCTGGTGTTAATAACTGCCATGTGATTATTCCAGTGTTCGTATAGGGATGTCTGCAAGCACCCTGTGCAGCATTGCCCAACCCATAGCTAAGAGTATTTTGTTAGGATTCAGCAAACGGAAGGGAAGGCTATTATGGTCCAGAGCAAGAGTTTTCCAAGACACCCAGGTCCTTCACATGTCTTTGATCTCTTCCTTAGCAATATTGTAAGATAAACACATCTTTCATCAGAAATGTTGCGAGCACCATTCTAGTATGAAGGAAATAACACAGCAGAATCACCCCTCAAAAACTGGGCATTGTGAGTTGATCTGCACCTGTATTTTTGTTGCATCTGCTTGCAAGAATACTTGAGTGCCACATAAAATAATATTGTGCAAGGCAAGGTTTGTGGGTAGAATGTAGCAGACCAGCTTTCAGGTACATGTAATTCTGCCCATCCCCTTATCCAAGTGGGACTACGACAACACTGCTACTGTTGGTATTGAAGGTTCAGTAACAGAGTTCACTGGTCTTATCTGCACTGTTTGTTGGTACTTCCCTGGAAACTACATTCACTGCTGTTGCAGCTGGCCAGTCAGCTTCAGGAAGCAGTGGGATTGAATCCTGTGGGGACATGGGAGCCTTGGTTTTGGGCATGTCAGCTATAGATAAGCGGGTGACTCCATGCCACAAGCAGGGTGTCCTCACAGTGATGATGAATGGGTGATCAGGTCAAGGAAGCTGGGAGATGGAGATTGAATATCAAGATCTGCAGAGCTGGACAGAAATGGCCAAAGTGGCAAGAATTGTGCCCCATGGACATACGTGAGGTTGGGGCTGTGACTGATGTTTTAGACAGTCAGTGGAGGCACCTGCTACTGCCAGAAGAGGGCAATTCTTACCGGTTGCTTTTCCTACAGCTTGAAGTGATCTGTCTTTTTCCCCCAGTCTATCTGTGCATGCCTCTTACCAGTATGAAGATACTTTTCCTCATGTATTCCCATTTCAACAATTGACTTCTTAGATGGGATTCTTGTATATTGTCCTTAGGACCCACACTGCTTTTGTACTTGGCTCCTTGGGGGCAGGTTCTGACCACAGCACTCTCCAACTTCAGCATGGGAAGAGCATCTCTTATTTTTGTTGTTTCTAAAGACTGGCTGGGGTGTTTCCAGCTGCCTGTCTCTAAGACTGCGGCATATGAGAGAGCAAATGCAGTGAAGGGTAAAGAGATGTGTAGAACAAGCTGGAGGGAAGATCAGGCCAAAACATGATGTGAAGGAAGACATGCAGGTGACAGAAGATAGGAATTGTGAGAAATTCTGGAGGTAGATTCACTTTGGTTTAACTTTGCTAAAAAATGGTCCAGCTCACTGCTAACCCAGATCATGTCACACAGTAGGAAGGATGAAGATGGGCAACTTTCTGATCTGTAGGGTGAGGATATTTGAAAGCAAGTAGAGCTGAAAATCCTGCTGCAGTAAAATCATCCATCCTGCAACAGGGTTGGGGCAGGGGCCAGCTGCCCCTCCCTGACCCCAGGCAGAGGTGTGCTGAGAGGTGGACCACAAGCAGGAGGGATGCAACGGTGACCTGAGCTGGGAGGTATCTGGGGCCCAATATTATCTTTCTCCCTTCTATATCAAATATACTGGGGGATTCTTGAGAGTTGGAAAGAGTCTGGCAGTTCTTTAAGCCCACTCTATGCTTCTTTTTATCCCTTCTCTCTGGCACAGATGCTTTGTCAGATGCTCTTTGCCAGTGGGTCCTGTCCCCTTAATCTCCCTAGACACTTACTGCTGCTGCAGCTTGTTCCTCTAACCCCCTCAGCAGTCTCTGTACTGTTACTTCTCCTTGTCCTGGGACAGCCAGTGCTCTCTTCCATTTTTCCCAATTCCATCTCACTTTACTTTCTAATCACCCAGACAAACCTGTCTCTCTATCTGCCTACAATCACTGGATTCTCAGCTCTCTTGATCACACCTGCTTGTCAGTTGTCCAAAAAGATTACGTATGCCTTGAAATTTCCACTTGCTTTAATAAATGAATGATTGCAGTGTTACATAACTTGTTTATGTTCAGCTTGTGCACTACTGGTTTGGACTTTGGCTATTCTATAGCATTACATTAATTTACAAAGGAACTGTGTGAAAAGCTCACATGGGCAAGAAATTAACAGACTCAACATTTTAAATTTAAACAGAAATGCTAAACAAAAGAATAAGTAAATACTACTGTTCTTGAGGACAAATTCACATATGGCATAGACAAGTTAAGAGGAGACATATGAAAAAACATTTCTCACTCCTTGTCCTCTGTCTACAGATCCAAGTCTCTGTAAACCCTGAGCTTTATTTTTCATCCTTCATCTCATTTTTATCAGTGTAAAAGCAAATCATAGTGTGATCAATGCCAAATTGCCTTAAGAACAACTGCAGAGAAGATTCAGCAGGGCTCACACCTTACACTTGCTCTAACATTTGTCTGTGAGGAACTGCAAAATGTTCTGGATTGTAGTTTGACCCCCTAGAACGTATGCCCTAGAAATTATCAAAGAAAACTCATTCTGCTGATAAAAATAATTTGAAAGATGGAAAAAGACAAGGGCTCATCCTGAAAGTTAAGAAAACACTTTCAGTTTTGGTTGGTCACTGGAACAGGCTCCCCAGGGAAGTGGTCATTGCACCAAGCCTCCCAGAGTTCAAGGACCATCTGGACAACACTTCTAGTCACATGGTTTCTTTTTGGACAGTCCTGTGAGGAGCAGGGAGTTGAAATCAATAATCCTTTCAGGCCCTTCCAACTTGAAATATTCTATGATTCTATATCTGATTCCAATTTTACATATGATATTAGTCTTCATATTTTTAGAGGTCATAAACTATTTCAATTATATGTAATCCATTACTTATGATAGTTTAATTTTCAAGTCTATTAAGACAGCAGTTTAATTCAACATCATTACCACATCCCAATCTGCTGAGACAGTACAGAATGAAACATCAGCCATGTTTCAAAATCTCTCACTAGATATTTTCAAATATGTAACAAAGTGGGTATTTCTCAGTCCTCTGGCTTCTCTGAGAGCTGAAATTGCTTGAACCTGATAGATGAAATTCAGATTCCCATGAGGTGCAGTGGTTAGAAATGATGCATTTCAGATTCTGGATTAGTCTTGGCTTTGTATTACTTTCTAATCTGGTGCTGCTGTTTCAGTAATATCAGCCATTTACATTCAGTATTTAATGACAATAAGCCTAACACAAAGGACTCAGCTATCACTGCTTTTATATGTTAAATTTCTAATGTCTGAGTTTGGGGGTTTGTGTGTGTGTGTTTGTGTGTCTAAGCACATGTGTTTAAGTACCAGCATTACATTATGAAATGACATAGGTATTTTATATGCATAAGAAGCTTTTAAAACCATTTTATAACAAGTATTTTTCATCAAGTAAAAGGCCTTAATCCAAACCAACTAACAATTCAAGAGATGAGTTGCAATCTTTAAACCTACTTCATAAAGCTAGGCTACTTGTTTTCTAGAAACTTGCTAAAATACCATCACCCAGTCAGACCTGTCACTCTGACTGTTAATTGATAAGTTTAGGATAAGCTGCTTTAGCAAAACAGAACAGTTTATTCCATAATCCTAGCTAGAAGATGTTTTCCTACCCCCTGACTTCACTTCAAAGCGGATTTATCTAAACTCTAGATTACTAAAGTGAGTTTAGACAACTTCGCTATTAAAAAAAAAAGTATAGATATCCATTGTAAATGTATATGCACATTTATGTGTACAGAGAGTAAAATAACATTTTGAAATCTTGTTAAGCATGTGGAAGGGCAATGGCATCTCCTACACCCAGGAGTGAATATAGAAGTGTTTAAAGTCATTGGTTTATGCTGTTATTTCTTTCTTCAAAAGAGTAGGGATCTTTTTGTATATGAATCATATTACAGCATTGTTACTACTTTGAATAAAGGAGTTATATTGGTTATAACACTCCCTAGCTACAAAAAATTTAGAGATGGAGAACAAATTCCACTGGTAACCACATACTCAAGTTGCAAGCCTAGCAAACATGCTTTTTATCCATCAAAAGTATAAATCCAGGAGCCTTTACTAATGTTTCAGATTAAAGAAGAGTAAGAAACCAAAATCATACATTACATACAGGATGAGTGGCTTTACACTCACAGTTTCACTAGCTGGGTTTCTAATTACAAAACAAGGGGGTTTCCTGCAACTTGCATGTTGGGTCTTGCACCCATCTTACTTCTGGCCAGCCTGCTTTTTATTGGGGTTTTGCTTTTTAATTATGAGACTATTAACAGCCAATTCACTGTGTTTAAGTTGTTTTTCCCCCTCAAGGAGAAGCAGAGATAAAAACTACATTTCATATCTGGGTTCCCTTAGTTTTTGTTTGTCACAATATCAATTACACCCTTGTTTTGCATTGCCTTGCAACCAACTTTTAACAGTATGTCATTTATAACAATTAAGGATCTGATTCTATCTTTCTTGCTATTGTTGATTAAATAGAGGAAGTATGAAGTGAAAGAGAACTTTACTGTTTCATCAAAATAAATTTTGTTTACAGAAAAGTGCACAAATTTGCCTATAATCAGACTCAAAGAAATGGCCTTTTGGCCTTTTTTTTTTTTTTTTACCTGCAGGTTTATTTTTTTTTTCCTCTGTTTTATAATTAACTGTTCCTGCTGCTAATCAAAAAGTCATTTTAAATCATGATATCATGAAAAAAAAAATTTACTCAGCTTCAGAACTGCATATGGAAGAATGCATGATCTGTAGCTCAGGGACAGGATCAGGCACTGAAGAGCCTCTATGGATGAGATGGAAAATCAGCACAGATTTGTATATATCTGTTACAGCAACCAGGATCAGATATCTGAGGGAAGTTTAAAATCTTCTCAGCAAACAACCTCCTACATGGTAATCTCTACTTTCCTTCTCCACCTATTATACTGCTATTTAGTAATGGTTATTATGCTAAGATTCTGAAGATTTTTTATCCTTTCTTTTTGTCTTGTTGCCATTAATTTTCTCTTTATACATATTTGATATGTAGATGATACTCCAAATTGTTTTTCAATTGTATTGTCTCTTTAGATGTGCTGCATTTTATTTATATGATTATATATATCATGTCACAAAATATTTTAATATTTTAATATTTTATAATTTACCGCCTTCTGATTTCATTGCATAGCCCTTTATTTTTGTACAAAGCAAGAAATAAAAATTCCCAGTCTATCTTTAAACCACTTCTTTTATATGCTGCTTTTTTGTCTTACTCATTTCCTGTTTACTGTAAAAGGTGTTTTATTTCTCTTCAGAGGGAATTCACAGTACAACACAATCTGTCAACTTTTATTTAGACACCCCCTGTTCAAACTGTACAGCGGAGTGTAGTGTATTACTGTAACTGAGACTTATACACGGAAAGAGGTGTTGGTATAAAGAATGTTCATATATTTATAGTGCAAAACTGCAAGTGTAAACTGGCAGAGACTAAAGTATGAGTAATAAGTGAACCACCAACAAGGGATGTTCTTGTTAAGGTCTGCACAGAATCAGGGAGTCATACTGGGCTGCTGTCTACCCTCTTTTGAACTGCAAGGTCATATGAAAATACAGATGACAACTGCTCTAGATGTTTTCCTAAAATTCTGCTCCTGGGCTCTCTTGGCTTTCTCCAGCACTGGTGCACCTCATTCCAGCCATGCAGCCCTGGCTTTAGAGGGTGAAATCTCTTCACGTGCTGAGGGTAATGAGATCAGGGCTGTCGATGGAGACAAGCCAGGATATTTAATGCTGCAAAATGCCTTTGAGAGCATCTGCCCTCTCATCAGCACACACAACTGCTCTCCATCTGTGCCATTCTCCAGGACTGCATCACCCCGTCACCAATTAGGCAATTACACTGCTAAGGACAATTTGTAAGTAATATTTTTGGTGCACTTTCTTTTTCCCATTACATTTGTTTGCCACTTGAAAGAGGGAGAGAGAGTAAGAAAAGAAAGAAAATAAAGCTATTTGCAATGTGTTCTTGAAACATTTTAAATATGGTCTCAACTCTTATCTGCTTTTGCTACTTGGAATTTTCAGGGCTGTTTGAGCCCTGTAATAACTTTTGTGATTTTATAGTTATAATGATTTATTCCTGCTGGGGGGGTGGGGAAGAGACCATGCTGATTTCTTCTCTCTTGTTTTTGCTGTGTCATTCTCTATGCTCACAGTATGGATTGCAATGGGTTTTCTAAAAAGATTTTTAAAAAAATCAATCAATATCATTTTCTTAAAGCAAACACTTGATGTACACATTGATGCACAAGCTGCTAACTATATCATATGTGAAAATAAACACACCTGTTGAGTGTATAGATGCTTCAGGTTTTTTTCCCAGAAAGAAAGCAGTTTTCCTTATACCAAGATCAGATGTGCTCCCTGGGGTTTTTTGGTTTTTTTTTGTTTTTTTCGCTTACACAGACCAATCTACTGCAATCTATTATCTTTCAGCTTTTTACTATACACTAGGCTGATAGTTTCAATGATTTTCCCTTAGTAACTTCAAGCCATTTTTCTGGTCGTTGCATTGGATGATGGTCCTACTTAGTACACATGCTTTAGCTTGGTTGTTGGTTTTTTGTTTGGTTGATTTTTGGTGGTTTTTTTATTGCTCCCAGGCCAGCCAGTTTCCATTTATATGAACTACAACAATTCCAATACAAAAGCCAGACAACTGAATGTGGTTTTATGTGGTTGGTTTGTGTCCTTTGAATAAAAGTCATTCACACCTTTAGAGAGGGACAAGAAGCACATAATTTTGAGTGCTCAGTAGGTGATTTTTGGGGCACTCAGGCCTCCTGCACAAAGGGGAACTTTGCTCTTCTTTCAGTATTAGCATTGTGCCTGTAAATAGAAATCATATTACCTTCAATTATGCTTGCTATGCATCAGTGGCACACTACTCACTTCAGGTTTATTCCACATTTATGAGAGGAGAATAGGTTTCACTACCCAGAAGATGTATTTCTTGGTAACTTGTAGCCACTAATAAAAAGCTAACATAAATTATTAGTGACTAAAAACCACATGCATTTTAAGTGTGGGGTGATTTTATCACCTCTATTCAGTGTCTCCAGAAATTATCATTAATGATGATAGGAAATATTTGTGTCAAGGAAAAATAAAATGAGCAGGTAGAGATCATGCACAACAGCTCTACGCTCTGCTGCACATTAACTCATTTTCTCATCTAGGACTCACTCCACAGATTGACTGGTTTTATTTACCAGCCCTCCTAGGCAGAGTTTGAAAATGGGAAAAAACTGTGTTACATTTATTTATTATATTTTTTTCTTGCTTCAATCCGCTCTCTGCAAAGCTTCTGTTTATCTTTTCATTGCCTTGTACCTGCACTTGAAGCATGAGGCTGCTGCCTCTGATGTCTCTAGAGAAACCCAAACCCTTGCTCTCATGTCTCCATGTTGTGACTCTCCTGAGGAGCTGGCTGTGAAGGGAGGAGGGCTGCTACCAGAATACCAAGCACTCCCAATTGCCACCCAGTCCCAAGGCTTTGCCTGTTTGTCAGGGTCCTTTTTTATTTGCCTATGGAATAAACTAATTGAAAATATTCAAACTAAGAAATAAGAAGACCTACTGTGTGCCTAGAAAGAAATATTGAGATCAGTGACAATTACATGAAAAAAGCCCTATGGACTAATTAGTAGAGTCAGCATAAAAACATCGATTTCCTAACAGAATTTTTTTTTCTGATTTTTTTCTTTCCCTCTGATAATCTGCCAGCTCCTCAAGCACATTTCTTCACCTCCTAGTATTTCGAAAGGCACAGTCACTGTCTCCTGAATCTTTAGCACCCACCAATTCCAATCAAAATATCAGCAATGAAGATGGATATCCCTGTCAGGCATCACTTCATCTCCTTGTAGAGCAAGGAAGGCAAAGCCAGTATCATAAATCACTTTCCTTCAAGGGTATAGTCAAGTGACGTGAGAAGTTAAAGGTTTAAAATGAAGTTTCAACTTCACCTGTCACTTTCTCTGTCACAGGATGACAAAATCCCAGTGGATACAGCCCAGCTCAAGGAAGGAGAGAGGGGCTGCATGGTCTTATGGCCCACATTGCCAACTGTTTCCAGGCCTAGTACTACCTGTGATCCCTGGAAATGCTCAATGTGATTCTATCTTTCTATGGCCAGGAAAAGCCAATTTGCAACTGTTAGTATTTTTACAAGTATTATATAAATTCCTTAGGCTGAGAATTTTCTCTGGTAGTGCATGAAGGGCAAGAATCAAAGCCCAGCACGTCCATGGAATGCATCTCAGTAGGCTTTGATTCTGTTTGGACACGACACCCAACTCCAAATGAAAGGGAAGAGCTTCACAGAATGTTCGAGAATACTGTAGAAAGGAGGATGGGGGAGGGAGGCCTGGTTGGAAATACCAGCACCCTTTCAGGTCTGTAAAAGCAGGTGACAAACAGAAAATAAAACAGCAGCAAGAATAACCTTCCATCACAAAATGTTTCTCTCCTTCGATCCTAACAAAAAGGCCATGTGTCTCTCCCATAGTCTCTTTGAACAAGCCAAGAGCCAATCCTTCACCTTCTAAATCCTTGTTGGCTTTTTCAGCCCTAAGAGTGGCCAGTCAGATTTTGGGGCAGGCTTCCCAAGAATGGAAAAAAAACAATGATAACTGAAATGTAAATGCTGTAGAAAATATCCAAACTGGGACTGTTCTGCTTCATCACTTGTTTCTGCAACACTGCCCTTGAGTCTCGAATTTATTTACCAACTGCAATGCCCCTGTCCTTAAGCTGTGATTTTGTTCCACAAAGTGATCCTAGGTTAAAAAAGAAAAAAAAAAAAGGAAATAAAGGCATCACATGATTCCACATAACTGCAAATTACATCCTCAACTGACCTCATAAGATGTCATTAATTGTCAGTGGGGTTGCACGGGTGTGACTGGAAGGTGGATTTGGACTGCAGAATCATAAATCCTATGGGACAGCAGTTAGAAAAACACCCATCAACTTGAACAGCCCAAGCCAAGGTGCAGAGCTCATGGGTACAGCTAAATCATGTTGTAAATGTATCAACTGAAAAAATGTTCCAGATGGGGTGTTCTTCCCCTTATATCCTCTCAGGTCTCACCTGGGGATATTAATATCTCTAGACATAGTCATACAAAAAGAGGCAATACCTAAGAAAAGAAGTCCGGTATACAAAAAAATATTTGAACTCATACTTGAATGATTTACTGGAAAAATCTTAAACTTTCCATACATATTTTTCTTTGGATATGAATAATCTATTTTTCTCTAATCTCATAACCTAACCAAGAAGGGAACAGATCAAAAAATGTCATAAAAAGTCAGAGACATTTTATGCTTTCCTAAGATCCCAGTGCTGAGATGTCCGATGTTAGAAACAATACCAAAAAAGATTTAAATTACTAAAAGCTATTTTGGAATAAATGTGTCATGCATAAGTTGCATGCAGAGGAAGAAAATAAAAATTAAGGAAAACTGCTCAAATGAAAAACATAAGCTGTGAATTTCAATAGACTACAACATGTAGTCCTGCATATTCTAGCTGCCATTGCTCTATTTGGCTTCAGAAAAAAATAAGTATTTCTAATAATTATAATTACAGCTAGTAAGAATTGTCATGCTTGGGGAAACACTAATATTTCAGCATTTGTTTTCATACTGAATCAGAATTAAAAAAAATCAAATTCCTCTCAGAGAAAAATTCTGAAAAATTCTGATTTTTAGGTATTCCGTATAGATACTGTCAAAACACTGCCACTGTATATCAATATCTGCAGCATTTAGTAGGAACATATTGCAGTATGTAATTCATTATTCCAATATGATTACAAAGTTTACATGAAAGGAATAGGAAAATTTAACATTTTCAATTCACCAAACAGAATATTTTGATGTTGAACAAGAATATTGTGGAGGAGATTCTAAATACTATGGAAATGTCTGCATTTTTGAAAAAAAAAATTTGCTAACCACTATTGTTTTACTAGCTAAATTTTGACACCTTCCAGCACCACTTCTCTTTGACAATATCCTGATCATGTAGTCTGTCTTTCCTTCTCGCTTCTTTCCTTCTTCCCTTTCTTTTTTTCCCTTTATATTAGTATAATGACAAAGCAATTTAATTAGTGTATTTGAATTTTTTTCTTTTTTTTTTTTTTTCAATGCCAGTGTGGAAGCCTTCACATCTTAGGACTAATGTGCCAAATAGAATCCTCATAAAACCCAAACGAGGCAAATAAGCAGACAAAATGATGGACAAAGAAGTGTGCATTTCAAGGGAGAGCTAGGATTAGAAGCAGCATAGCCCTGAGTTTTAGACTGGGCTTCAGAATGTCATGCTTCTGGAAAAATGGCTCAGTGCATCAGTTCACAGAAGAGATTGGCCAGCTAAATTGCTGTGCATAACCTCACATTTTATGTCTGTGTCTGACCACACAGTTCATGCCCGTGGGAGTGCAGGTAGTGGATGGTGCACCTGCAGGGGTCTGTCAGTTCAGATCAAGGCACACTCTCCTTGAGGCAGAGCTCCTGCCTGTCCCAGCAGCCTGCCTGGAGAGGCATCTGAGCTGCGGAAGAAGAGGCCCTTCACGAGACACTCCTGGGTGTGCAGGTGTTCAGGCAATGCCACGGACCTGGCCCAGAGTAAAAACCCCAGGAGTACCAGATCCCTTTTCCTCCAGTCTGCTTCTGCTGAGCTAGTGCAGATGTAGCCATAAAAATCCACATACCATCTGCCAAATTTAGAATATTTCTGAAACTCTTTAGTTAACATTGGACCTTTTTGAAAGTATTTGTGAAGCATAATCCTTAAGAAACATGGCAAAGATGCTATGGACATGTACAAGTCTTATGGCAAACCACAGCATGGGTGCACCAGTGTTACCTATCCATAAAGGTGATGCTTACACTAGAAGATAGAGAAGTACTCCTACACTCCCTGACCCACCTCCGTAGCCTCTTCATCTGCTTCTCTGTGTCTGGAAACCAGGTACTCAAGCAGGATGTCTTCTGTGACATGCTCACAGTAGATGCGTCAGCTACACGAGTAGGTGACCAGCTCTCCTGACACAAATGCCTAGTTCACTGAGAACCCAAGCTGCTGCACAGGATAACATGCTGCTCCCCTTCTGACAGGGAACTGCATCAAAAGCTTTGCTGGAAGTAGGGAAACATAATGCTTGGCAATGATGTGTCTCTTACTCCACAGCAAGAGCCGCAGTTCCCCAGCCCAGCTCATCCGATCCCCAGCCCTGCCCTACATGGTCCCCTCAGGGAAGGCTGCAGTGTTTCCTTGTGCAACTCCGGGGCACCTCTGCTGCTGCTTCGAGTGGCTTCCTGTGTGTCAGACAAGCAAAGGATTTCCACAGAGCAGCCTCCCCAGCCAGGCACCTGCACTTGGTGCCTGAAGACAGGCACTGCAGGGATTTGCGCTTCACTTTTCAATAAACTGTCTCCGATAATTGCCTTGGCTTTAGAGTTGAAGGCCTCTGGAGTAATGAACAACTGTTATTTCTAGTACAATGGGATCAGTGCCTATAATGTTATCCCTTAATTGCTACTGCAGTGCAAATTATGAAAAGCAAGAATATCCAAATATAGAGACACTTGGCCCTTGTGACAGGAAATTAAGGTCTCTTCTCTGGCACTGCTGCATGCCCTGAACTCCCACTGAAGTCAAAATGAATTACATACATTCAATATTTTGAAAAACAAGCTCTTAACCTCTACAAATGAGCTTATAGATTTCATATTGTGTGTGTTCTGGCTATCCCTATAGATGTCCAATCCTTTTTCAGATCCTACTAATCTCCTGGGCATCCTGGTCCCTTCAGAGTTAATGGCAAAACTTGGCTGAAAAGGATGAAGTACATTTTTAAAAAATAATGAGTAAATCTGTGGGTGTATTATCTTTTGAAGTTTTAGTGGTTTGGATTGCTTAATTGGTTATTTTTTATTGTAAGAAAAAGCAAGCAAATATTTCTATATCATCCACAATATAAAATCTCTTATCTTCCTTCCTATTTTTGACACCTTGAGAGCCTACCATTTTCAGCATCTTGGATAAAATCTTTTCCATACCTGCTCATTCCTTGCTTTGGTGCTGTACTCCTTAAAAGCAATAATGACCAGAACAAACTTAGACTTCTGAGAATGAGTGTGTTATCTCTACAGTGCTGTTTTAATATTTCAAGAATTAAGAGTTTAAATATTTAATCTCCACTGTGAAGTGTCTGAAAAGCATGGTATTGTCAAACAATAGTGGTAAACTGCTGAGGAAAGGTCCAATCCTTCTCTTACTGATGTCAGTAGGAATTTTTCCAGGAAGCTCAGCATGATAAGGGTATGGCCCAAAGTAATCAGTTCTACAGATGATTACATGAAAAGCCCTTCATTATAATAAGCATGATGATTGAGTACTATTACAGTCATGAGACACAGACATCTTCTGGAACCAAAACCAAGAAAAAGAATGTATTAAGGCTATTCTTCCTCCCAGCTGGGCCTGTTTAGCAGTAGCCTTCCATCAGATGACTTTTCACATGTTAGCACAGCTACTTTGGTTTTGGCCACAGCCTGATATGCACAGCGAAATGAGCCCAAATTTCCTGTTCCACAGTTCCTCTCCACTAAAGGTCTCTCAGCCCACAGAGGCTGTGTCGTTTGGTAAGTAAAATATTTTTGGCAAACTCAGGAACATTGCACTTTGTTACCCATCTTCTCGCTTGAGTTCAAGGGCATGTCTTGCTCCACAGACGCCTTTCCCAGGCTGGACATGGGCAGGTAGCTAACGCTTGTGTGTGATTGCCGATGTCTTGACGAAGAGACACTGGCACGGACCCCCAGAGCCAGACGCCTGCTTCTGCAGCCTCACCAGCACTCGAGCTCAGAGCAGGAGGCAGCAGGAGGTTACAGCCACGAATTGGGCACGGAGGGCACGGATGATGTGTGCAAGATAACGGGGTGCCCTTGCAAGCACATTCAGGATCTTCACGGTTCTTCAGGGAGCATTTGTGAGGCAGATATACTGATGCAGTTTTGCACAGTTCATCCAAGAAAGGGAAGTTGCACAGTACCCTGCAAAAGCAAAGTCTGTATGAAGACGGGAATATGATTAAAGTTTGTATGAACTTTGGATTAAAGTGTTTTATTATTACTTATGCAGAAGGAGGTTAATTTTCTCTCTGTTACTTGGGGGTCAAACAGAAGCCTGTGCTCCCTACTGAAATCAGTAATTTGGCAGCTTAGCAAAATCTGTATTAATAAAGACAAAATGTAAATATTGATAAAACATGCATAGTCACATCATTCAGTGTTACAAAATCATTAATAGTGGCTGGTTCTGATTTGTATTGTCACAGGAAGCTTCAGTGATGACAGTGGGAAAACACACATCCACAGCAAGTTTTAGGTACATTTTGGGGGGGAATTTTCATCACTACATTACTTATGAGAGAAGTTTTAATGGTGCATTTTAATTTATTTTCCACATTTGTATGTTGCTTACATTTCTTATCTGAAAGGAACTGTGAAACTCTCCCACTGCTTCCTGCCTGAAATTGCTCTCTGGATTGCAGCTCTGATTCCACTGTCATGATACATGTTGTCAGGCTTTGTCTCCTCTTGGAATTATCATTAAAATGGTACACTGGCAAGGAGCCCCATTTGTAATGGTTGGGGATTCTGAAATATTTTCTGTTATTTTCATAATAGCAGTTGGTAATTCCCTGAAGCTATGCATTTGATTAAATACCTTTTCTATCTTCAGTCCTCTGAAACAGTGGTAAAAAATCACTGCTATTTCATTTTAACCTCTCAAGTGATGGCCAAAAATCAGTTGCCTAGCAAGCAGAAGTACTGTTGTTCATGTTAAAAGGTCAAGACAAAAATGTGCTGAAAACTTTCTCGATACTTATATAAAGAGATGACTTATGACTTGGGAGTCATTTATTGCACAAAAGAGACTGTATTTGACCCTCTGCATCCTGCTCTCACATACTTTATGTCACTTAAAGGAGAGGAATAACTATTTCTCAAACAAACATTCTGATATTACAGAAAGATAACAGCTACCTCTCAGTTTAGATAAACTCAAAAATGTGCCTAGAAAATAATTTGTCATGTACTATAGAAATGTCAGAGTTCCAGTTTAAGCAATAGCAGTATGAAATCCTTTTCACTCTTTGACCATGTACTAAAAGAGCCAGCAAATGAAAAGCTATTGTGTTTATCTTCTATGGGCAGCTACCACACAATAATGTGGTAATACTTTTCATGGAAATCCATCACACAATATACATAATACAGTTCAGAATACACCATCCATTCTAACCTGTTCTATGCTTCAGTTCTCCAGATCTTGGTACTGAGCAGCTCATGTGTTACTCATTACAAACATGCTACACCTCTTGGATGGGTGGATGTATTTCTGGGGTGCTACAAGCTGAATTAGAGTGCAACGTTAATTTCATACAGAAACCTTTGGAAGTGGGAGCTCAGTCTGGGTTTAGGCTTTGTGGAGATTTTAGAGGGAGGGTATGGAGAGAATCTATGTGTTTTACACAAACAGGCTTGGCACACCTATAGCTCCCACAGTCTGGAAGTGCAATTGAACTGCCTGTCTACCATCACTGTGTTAAGAGGGGGAGTAGATGAAACCTCAGCTACCTCTCCTGTGGTTTTTAAGACACAGGAAAAATTTCTAGGATAAACAAGAGAGAGCCCAGCACCTCTGTCACATATAGGGCAAAGCTGTCCTGTCAGCCACACAGTACACTAGAAGGCATCACTGCATCCTGTGTCTTCACAGTATAACCAGGAAGTCTGGCAGAAAAAGCTTTCCCTTTACTCTGACAGAAAGTAAGAGATCTGTCTGGACTAGGCAACCAAGGTGAAGCAAAATGCTTCCCCTTTCCTTATCTACTGTTATGGATGCATAAAAAGTGGATTGCACATCAAAATGTAAGGAGGGAGAAAGAAGCTTCTTATCTTTATTAAACTCTCAAACTTTGCCGCAGAGTTTCCAAATTCAAAATACTTTCTTTTCCTTTCTTTTTCTGCCTCATCTATCTCAACCCAGACCAGTTAACTCCTATCTGGGTCCTGCAGTGAACTCAGTTGGGCTGGCACAGCCTCTGGCAGCAGCTGAACTCCTGGCAGGTTCAGCATCCCACCTGCAGGGACTCTGGCAGGGTCAGGAGTCTGGCAACTGATCCAGAAATAAAAGTGGCTATGAAAATGTTCACAGAAACATTAAAATAAAATTTCTTTTGTGTTATTAATTATTCTTTCCCTACAACTGTATTGTTTATATTTGTGAAATTACTGTTCTGGAAGCAAACGCACCTGCATTCTCACAGACTGGTTTTTTTAATTGATGGTCTTTCTCAAAATCACAGAATCACAGAATCTTAGAATGGTTTAGGTTGGAAGGAACCTTAAAGATCATCTAGTCCAACCCTCTGGCCATGTCCAGGAACACCTTCCACTTTACCAGGTTGTTCAGGGCCACCATCCAATGTGGCCTTGAGCACTTCCAGGGATGAGATATTCACAACTTCACTGGGCAACCTGTTTCAGTGCCTTACTGCCCTTATAGCAAAGATTTTATTCCTAATATCTAATCTAAACCTGTCCTCTTTCAGTTTAAAGCCATTCCTTCTTGTCCTGTCACTGCAAGCCCTTGTAGAAAGTCCCTTTCCAGCTTTTTTGTAGGCCTTCTTTCAGTATTGGAAGGTGTTATAAAGTTTTCCCAGAGCCTTCTCTTCTTCAGGCTTAACAACCCCAACATTCTCATCCTGTCTTTGTAGGAGAGGTGTTTTTCAACACTTGTAAGAAAAACAAACAAAAAAACAGGTAGGGAGCTGTTTATGATCTAATATCCTTCCTAATAACCACAGTAACCTGAATCTTCTAGAGAAAATTAGCATTTATGTCTTCCCTGGTGTAAATCATTCTAGTCCACTTTCCCAACTTGCCTGATGGTAAAATATTGCTAAGCAACACCACACTCGCAGGTCAGCTGCCACTTCATGATTATGCCGATGTCAATTTTTTTAAGGCCCACACTGTATTTTTTTCAAAGATTATGTTGCCATTTAAGAGCATTTAAAACTACTTAGCTAATCTTCCTACTCTAATACTAGCTCTTGCTTAGTCTAAAGCTGCGTTGCTATGGCTGAATATTGCTTGGAGTGTCTAAATATTTGGAAGTAAAACCAGCCATTTTCTCCAGTGGTATAATGAAGTATGGTATAAGATCAAGCCTGATTTTAATTATAAGTTGCCCTTTCTCTTACTCTGCCTGCCTTCCCTGTTTTTCATGCCAACAGCAACTGTTTAATTTGACTTGAAGGAAAGCTAAACAGTTAGCCTGAAGTAGCAGATGAATCATTCTAATATCTGATAACTTTCCCAAATAAAGGCCTCTCTCTCCAGGAGCAAATGTCAGTCCCCATCACTTAACAAGCTTATCTGAGCCCATGTAGTGAGCAGGGACATGCTCCCACTGAAAAGCTAGTAGTGGGATTTTCAGTGTGTTGCCAAACTGCTGAGTAGTACAGTGATATTGCTGATTTCCAGACAAACTTCAGCATGCAGCCTGTGCCTGAGCAAGTGCTGAAAAGCAACAGGTATAGGACGTATTGCGAAAGTTCCAAACCAAAACCCCAAAAGTGTAAGGTGCTCCTCAGTGGGCCAGCACTGGTGCTGTTCTTGCTCTGCTCAGCTGGTGCAAAGGTGCCCTTCCTGTGGCGTTGCCCTTACAGTTTCATCCAGACACTCACCTACTTCAAAGTGCCAACTAAATATGGGGTTTCATAAAAGTAAGCACTTGGATACAGCACAGAGACCTTTTTAATGCCAAGTATCTCATTAATTTGTCAACATCCTTGCAAGCGGCACTTGGAGTAGCGAGAACAAGCATGGGAGATAAAATTCTCCAGCGACCTATGCTGGTAAACCAGGACTTCCAGAGCCAAGTGCTCAGGCCTGTGAGTTCAAGCAATGCTTGGCTTGCACCCAAGCCCCAGGAGCCCAGGGAAGGCCAGGCAGAGCCATGGAGCAGCCAGTTCTCTATGCCCAGGAGCAGGTTCGCTGGGCAGCATCTCCCTCTGGAGGCTCTCCCCAGATCCTGCTCCCCATCACCAGCCCCAGCAGGGCAGGAAAATCCACCCCAAACCACCACCCAGATGTGAGGCTTGGGCAAACCTGACTGCTCTTAGTGCATTTTAGCAGATATCTAGCTCAAATAGTATCTTCAGACTAAAAGAGAATTCTGTAAAAGAAGTATTTTAGGAATTGTTTTTCTAATCTGTTATCGAGTCTTTCCTTTCAGGACAGTAAAATGCTGCTTTTTCTACAATCCTGATCACTAGACACACACTTTTTCTAAAAGTATGGGGAGGCTGATGGAATCAGATGAAATCAGTGTCAAAGTTGAGGATTCTAACAACAGAATCTAATCAAACCCAAACATGACACTTGTCATCACCATCACAGTATTTACAGCAATTTTCCTGTTAAATTATCCATGTGTTTTCACCAACAGAGAGGTTAGTCATTCAAGCCATTTTAATTATATTGTTATATTGCTGTCTCATCTTTATTTGTTTGGGTTTCTTGTTTTTACTAGACCTTTGATCAGATCTATAAATCCTGAGGTTTCTCATACTGCACTGAAGCTACATTTGGATTATGACAACCTTCAAAAACTTCAAGATGATCCTAAGAAAACTGAAAAGACAGAACCAGAGTTTTCACAGAGACCCAATAACTCCAGTAAACCTCTACAGAGCCTCAGGATCTCCCTCATCACACAGGCAGGAATACGCTCCCTGATTTTTTTTGATGGAAACCATGGAGCACTCACATGCTTCTGCATGATAAAAGACTGAAAGTGAAAAATTTCTATCCAGCTTCTAAAATGTCAAGTAAAATGTCAGGTAGCACTGTAATAAAAAAAGGAAAACCTAACATAAAACAGGAGTACTCTGATTAGCATGTTGCTCTCTAATGAATGTCACACATTCAGCAAAATCACTGGGCTTCAGAAATAATAAAGCAGTGACTGGGAGAAAAAAAAACACTGCAGTTCACCAGTAACTCTCAGGAAAGGTCCTTTATGAAGTGAATCTTTCTTTCGATACTCCTGTAATTGGACACATCTTAGGATCAAATTCTCTCATCAAAGGGATATTAAGATCTCACTACAGTCAATGAGGCCTTTATGGATCTAAGAAGAAAAGTTGTCATTCAGTGGTGTTCCTCTAGGGAGAAGGGAGAGTAAAAATTTAAAAAAATAAATTAATGTTGTTCAGCTGATGGAGAATGACAGACCTTTCTAGACATGGTGATCCAATGTAATTAAATTAGATGATGGAGACCTCTCTTGTTGCCACTCAAAACAGAAGATCCAAGGAAGAGTGGCCATCCTAAAAATCATTCTTTATGAATCCCACAAAACAGATCCAGTGGAAGGGACCTCTGAATGTTATCAGAGATGAACCTGAACTAAACTCTCTACAGCAAAATTTGTGTTGCAAATGGGGAAAGTGAAACTTGCAAAATACATCCTTGATTTTTCAATCAATTATTATTACCACCCTGTAACCCAAGGGAAGTCTACGATGGATCAGGGAAACACAGGATCAAGGATGCCTCTGGCCAAAGGAATTTGTAGTCAAAGCAGATGACTCATGAGATGTGAAGTAAACTATGCCTTGCAATTTTTTTTTTTTAATCTATCTCATTGCAAATGTTCCTGTCTAACTCCTAACACCTGCCACCTGTTATGCAGTCCTCCAGTAAGCTGTTTGTCAGTGTTAGTACAAGTGTTTACTCTACCAAAACCAATCTTCTCTTTTTCAATACAGCGCTTTGAGACACAAAATGTAGAATGTTTTATTACACTCTAGACATACTACAATGTCTAGTAGGTTGTTTTTTTCCTCAGAAAGATGTGTCATTATCTGATATGATTTTACCTTTGCAAATCCATGTGTGCTGGTCCTCATTTGCTCATACTTCAGATATTCAAAGACATCCTTTTCTACCGTTTGTATCAGTAATTAACCACAGCTAAACAGGCAGCTCTCTGAATGGCAACAGTGGGATTCCTTGCTTCAATATTTTAAAGAATTGCATCCTTTCTCCCCTACACATTTATTATCTATTTACAGATGTACTGTCTCTTTAGCTAGCTACACAGGTATTTTTCTTCAGCTGTTTCTCAACTGGTTACAAATTTCCAAAATTCAGTATAGAGGATCAGACCATTATTCTGACCCCAGGATCTTGTGCAGGTATTTTTTACATAATTTTAAAATAATTGATAGAATTTGTATGCAGTTCTGCTGGTACATGATTACCCCATTTCTTTTGTCTTTTTGATAGACTCTGTAAACATCCCATTTGAATTCTCAGTAATTAGGTGTTTATTGCTGTCCTTTTACTGTCCAATACACTGGAATGCCTAAAAAATCCTGACATTTTTTGGTATCAGCATTCTTTGAAGTTCAACAGGACATAAATACCCACTGCCCTTTGCATCTTTTCCCAGCTGCACCCACAAAATATTGTGCACTTATAATACAAAAATAATCACTTGGTGGAATAACAGCAACCCAGACAGCCAAGTATGTAACTGCTAAATAGATTACAGCAATGGGCTCATAAAGAACAGAACTGTAGAATTATCTATATCATAAATGACACAAATTCTCGAATTGCAAACCACAAAATTTGAGCAGTTTAGTATTTTCCTGATACTAGCCATAATTAAATTAGATCTTACAGCTATTGCTATATACTTTTAGAACTAAAAATTTATCAAGTACAGGATGTTGCTAGATAAAGAAGAGTCATCAAATATGAAATACCCATGATGGAGACCTTCAGTTGCTGGTACACAAGCTGGCTAAATGTCACAATGAGACAGAGTTACAGGCGTATTTTCTGGATTCCACCAATGATTGCTTCATGCAGCTGAAAATCCTAAAAAACATGGGAAAAATCACTTCTGTGGATTCAATCCTAAGCAACATTTTGGAGTAAGCTCGGAGGTAGTTAGGGATTGAAGCATTTCAAGTTGGAGCTTCTGGAAAACTCTGTAGCTTCCAAAAGACATCCATATTTTTCTGGCAGCTGTGTGTGACCAGTGTCACTAGGAAATGACAGCTGGAACACATCAGGAGAGCTTCTAGCCAGCACCCTGTGCTGCTTAAAGAGAAGCCCTCTCACACTCACTGGGAGAGCTCTGTTATGTGATCCAAGGTCTGCAAAGTGGCAATAACCAGCAGTCTTATTTGGAATACATACTCTTGATCCAAATCAAAACACTAATGTAAATGCTTTCCATTAATCCCATGGACTGGTAGTTAAGTCCTTCTGTTACCAGTCTGCAATGCTGTTGCTGCGTCACAGTGCTCCAGTTCTTCACACATTTTATCTTCAGTAAACAAAATAAGATTAAGGCTTAAAAAAAATATAGCTTGACAGTGGGAAACAAAATTCTGAGAACCCTGAAAGTGCAATTTAGCTTTTTGGACTTTTGGCTCAAAATAAGGTTTTTTCTGAAATAAACAAGCAAAGCAGGAACCTTTGCAAGTGAACTTGTAAAGTTCATGTCACAAGCATGTCACAGACCTTGAAAAAAACTGCGTCAGTAAAGAGGTACCACCTGTAGATAAACAGAGCTGGAAAAGGGAAGAGAAAGGAAGCCAAGCCAAGCCAAGGGAATGGAAGGCAAAGCAAGGCAAGGCAAGGCCAGAGAAAGCATATCATAGATTGTCATGAATTCTGTGGTGTTTGTTATCTCAACACGTTTGGTGTCATAAAGCTCCCACGTGCAAGATAACTTTTACAGATCTGTCAGGCATCTGTGTTACAACCCCCGCTTGCTCACGTCCAATGCTATGGACTCTGCTGGGCTGCAGCCAGAGCTCCTTCTTCAGCCTAGAACTGCTGGAGGAAGGCAGGTATGTTGATAAAGCCATATAATCTCAAAATTCACTGGGGCCAAAAGTAGATCTGATCAGGCAAGGGGCACAGTAGTATCCATTTCATTATGTCCTAGCACTCCTGCATGCTCCTGTGGTGCTCTCTGAATCTCTCTGGCTTTGAAACAGCTCTCCCTGTGCAATGTTCTTTCGCCTTCCCAACATTCTCCATTTCTTCCATCCAACTCCCCTGCTCCCAGACTTTATTAAAGCAGTGGGTACCCTACTGTATCAATTTCTCAGTGGCTGTTACCAACTAGCTGGTGGAAATATCAATTGAAAATATTTCAGTGGTTAATTTCAATGGCAAGACATGAGTTGTCATAGACAAATACAGAAATAAAAGTTAAACATCCTCAGATTATTTATTACCTTTTCACATTGAAAGCAAACCTTGGTTAGATGCTATAAATCTAGATCTTGTAATTGAGAGTCTAATAATTTCCAACAAACTGGTGTAAGAGAATACATGCAACATACAAACATAAATATTTTATATGTCATATGCTTCTGTATGTTTCCTCCTACGTTTTTGTACAAATAATGAATACATAAGAGGCTCATTTCCCCATAAAATGCAAAAATGAAAGTGCTTGCTGTAAAAATGCAGACAGACAAGTTTCCCCAGGAAGTAGCTCTGGTTTAGGATGGATTAATTTGTTCATTATTATTCTTTACAAATTTTGCAGGAAACCTGAGAGATAAAAACTGTTCCAAAATCTGTGTTTTCACTGTCAGTGATGCTTGTGCAAAAGGAGAATATATATATATACATATATATATATATATATATCTTGGCAAGACAGTAATACACCAACATAAGCTCAAGGCTATTATTTTTCTACATAGATTTCAGTGCGAAAATGGTAGGAAAACCAAAATAATTTTCGAGCTTCTAGGGGGTCAACTGTGAAAAACAGAAAGACAACTATAAACATAATTATTCAAGTATGCCCTCTTAAGTAACAGGAAGATTTTGAAGGGCTAGCAGAGAATTCTCTAAACATGTTTTTTTTCCTGATAAGTAAGACAGATAGATAGTAAACAATTACAGTGGTTTCCTCCTTTGCAAAATACCTTACAAAAGAGATATTAACCAGATTGAATTGGTTCCCAGCAGAATGCATGTGGAGGACAAGACCTGATGCAGTTTTTAATTCCATTTCTTCAGGATCCCTGTTAGATATTTTGTATAGCAGTACATTCTGAGCAAATTTGCATGGGATAAAACTCTATCACTTAAGATTTCACTAGAAAATCTGCTGGACTGAAAAAGAAATATTTGGTCCTTAGGCATGTAAATGGGAAGGTAATACTTAATATGAAAGAGAAGATTCCCAAAGGATCACCTGTGTGCTGTCACTGGTCTGTGAGCCACTATAAAAGGTACATGCCCTGGAAGACACCCATTGCTGTGATGGCACCTTTTACTGCAGCTGCTGCTCTTCCAGGTACATGGCAAAAGAGGGCAGTGGAGCACTGTACATTTCAATAGATTAAACTAATGATCCCTGCAGATCTTTTCTCTACATTTCTTTGGTGCAAAAATTATTACAATACCTAAAAAAGCAATCATGTTGTATTAATAATATCCAGACAGTTTAAACAGAGCATCTCTTTTGCTTTCACTGAAAATGGCATTTCTCTCCTAGTGAGTCCTGTAATCGATTGATTGAAACCTCATTACTTCCAAATCTCCAGTCACAGGAGGTATTGCATTTTCACCCACTAATAGGATTCTCCATGTTGGTTTCTTTTGCATTACCTCCTTCACATGCACTCCAGGGAAGTTTTCATTCCTGCCTATAACACATCTCTCCAAGTTTATAATAGCCAATAGTAGTTTAGGCATCATCACATGGAATGGGCTTTGTTTCCTTTTCTGTGTCACTAACAAGAAACTGTGCTGGTTTTAGCCAATGTACCATGGCCAGTCATTTATCATGTTGGGTTCTGTCTTAATTTATTGGGCAGTTCTACCTTCTGAATCCTACCTAAGTGTTTCTAGACATTTTCTGTACCGCATTCATTTCTAAATGTGTTCATTCATGCAATTTTAAATGTTCAACAACATCATTTGTTGTTCCCATATTTAACAAAACAGCTTGAAGGTCAAAGGTATCTTCAAACATTTCTAGTTTTACACTATAATATAATCAAATCTGAAGTTTGGGGTTGCTTTGGTTTCTCAGTTAAGAGTCTAGGATGATGCTTCCTTTTGCTGAAAGCAGAAGTTCCCACTTCAGTTTAAGTTGCCATAGATAATATGTCATTAAAAATAATTATATCTTATTTAAGAGGAATGGTTACAGTAAAGGACCCTGTCCTATCTAACCAATAACCCTCTTTCATCTTGTCAAAAACAGCCTTTAGTCTTTCTTTAAAATGACAAAAGTTTCTAGTGTCAATATACTCCTTGGGATGGTAGTGCTCTAACCAGATTTATTAGCAAAGCTCTTACTTTATCATTTTAAGACAAAGTCTAGTACTCAAATGTCAGTCATTTCAAAATCTCACATTTTATTTAATGGCTATAACATGTCAGCACTGTCTCCAATGTTCCTTTGATGCAAAAAGACAAGGCGATATGACAAGATAAACTTGGATGTGCCACATCCAACCTGAAGATTGAATTATTTATAAATGTTTGTAAAATTACATAAAATGATAGTGTATGATATGCAATCTATTACCACTACATTCTCAGATCAAAACACAGTAATCATCAACATCACTATCTCATTCCAGAGCAGTTTCAAGGGCAGCTCACTGGACTGGGATACAGAGGTTTATAAGCCTGGTTCTTCCACGATCCAAGCAGCGAATTCAAGGAACTGCCCCCAGACTCCTCCGCTTCTGTTTCCTCTCCTTTAGAGCAGGGGGACTAAACACCCATCTTTTCTGTAAAATGTTTGGCCATCATGGTGTGCATAGTTTTTTTATTTGCAGTATAGAGGTTGGATATTATTTCTGTTATTACAGTTTTTATTCTATTTTTACAGTGATATTGTATTATTCATACTACTACAGTTTTCTGCCTCCAGGATGCTAGGTCTTGAGCAAACACAAATGCAGGCTGGTCAAAGATGACTGCTGTTTACATTTGAAAAATATTTTAGAAGTGCAAGACCATCCTTTCCCACACCAGTGCACTTAAACTTACAGGAAAATCAATAATTTTCTCTACGATTGACTAGGCCTTTTCCAGTAGATCTGGCACAGTTAAAAAGACATAAACCACCCTCAAATATAAAAACAAAACACTTGCAATAGTGCCAACCATGCAAAAGTGCAAGCTTTTTTTGTGAGATGCTTATATAAATATTTTTATGCACTAGTTAACTCCAAGACAAAAAAGCTTTCTTAATGGAAGAAATATTGTTTAGTCTTTTATTTATTCATTTTGTCATTAATTAAGAAATAAAATAATATAATACTTCAGTGATGTACCTAACAAGCTAAAACTCTTCCTTTCTCCTCTCTGTAATTATTCCTAATTTCCTGATATAATTTTCTGCACAGATATGTCTTTAGACTGATTTTTAATATAAAACTGTACATTAGGATTTTACTGTTTGCATTTTATATCAAATTATAAAATTTATATAAAGATAGGTAGATAGCTAGATAGATAGGAAGGTAGATAGATAGATAGATAGATAGGCAGACAGATAGACAGATAGATAGACAGACATTAAAAAAACCTAAGAGCTGAGCATGTCCAGATCAGGTGAAAATCAAGTGACTTTCCAAATCTCAGTGTTGTTGGTTATAACACCACAGAGTTTCCATTCTGGTGTTTCAGCACCAGAATAAGGACATTCCTCATATCAAAGCTGAGGATTCTCTTGAAAGAGAGAATCCTTTACCCAAGGTGCTGAGTGGAAAGGAAACAGGCATTGGTGGGTGACCATCTTCACCGGATATAAAGCCCATTGAGAAAGTCAATTCAGAAGTGCTTTTATTTGCAATGGGATTTATTTCCATTTTCGCTCCTGTTGGCACAAGTGTAATGAAAAGCCACAGAAATTTCACATTGTCAGGAGCTCCAGGAGCTGCTTTTGCAAACTGAGTGGTTTCACCCTTCGTTTCTGGGACACCGATCCTGCTCATAATCTGTGTAACAAACCGTAATAAACTGTCACCTAAAATTAAGCAAAACAAGGAAATCAAGATCTGTGTGGTGGTAAAAGGTGAATGAAGTGACCACTTTCAATTCAAGCATCATTGGTAATAAATGTGTGTGCATATGTGCATTTGCACAACATCTCTTTAAACTCATGATAACAAATCTTCTTGGTGCAAATCTTAATGTAACACATATTACACAGAATGTTTTCAAAAACAGAATATTATAATTGGTAAAAAAAGAAACCAGCAAAATGCAGGTAAATAAGATGATTTACATGTGGGTTTAATTTTTTTTTAAAATTAACTTTTTACACATGGGAAAAAACAAAATCAAGCTTTCCTTAGCAAGGACCATTATTCAAAGGACAAATTATTCTGGGCCACAAGTACCATCTGCTACTATTACAGTAAGGGAAATAAAAATGTAGTTACTTTCTGCTTTAAAAGTGCTTATTCTCCTATCTGGTGAGGCTCAGAGGTGATGATAATTTTGCATTTTTCAGTCTGTCCCCTATCAGGGCACAAAAACTGCTGCCTACATGTGAGGAAGCAAATCCAGCACAGGTTTCCAGGAGAACAGCCCTGGTGGGAGGAGGATGAAGTTGGTAGGTGGCTATAGGGCTGCATGTCAGGATGAAAAAGCATGAAGAGACTATGTTGAAACTGAAATCAAGCAGTAGATACCATCCAGCCAGTTATGAGAGCAACATTACATTCTTACAACATAAGAGTTCTGAAACTACCTACTAATTGAAATGGTAAGAGAAAAAAATAAATGGATTTCACAGTTTAAGCAACTGCTATACTCATACTAATGTAGGTCAGAAAGAAATAAAGTTACAGTACCAGTGCAGGAATCACAGAAGTGTAAAAGAAAGGTTATTCATGGGCTTAATTCAAACAACAGCTATCTTAAAAATGGCAAATTAGGAAATGCATTTTACTACACAGACTAAAATATTATTTAATAAAATATCCAACAAACAGATTGCTACATGCTACATGCCCGTGCTGGATCACAACATCAGGTTGTTTGATAAAGCACATCACTATAAATGTCATATTGTGCATCTGAGCTTGTTTTGAAGCCTGTATCAAAGAGTGACTGCCACAATACAGCATGTCCTGACACCACAGCTCTATGGTTCCACTCCTCACCAGACACTGGAGAGCCTCGGTCAGGGCAGATGCTTCTCTCTGTCTTCAAAGTGTCTCTTCTCTCCACGAGAGAAACGCACCTGGGGTTTGCCACTCCCCAGAGGATTTGCCTGGCATCCATCCATCCATCCATCCATCCATCCATCCATCCATCCATCCATCCATCCATCCTATACTATATATTAATCTTTACTTCCAGCAACTAGAGAGTTATCCTGCAAAACTTTTCCCACCCCCCAAAGCACAGCTACCACTGGTACATCCCAAACAGGATACTGCCTTTCAGTGAACCCTCTCCTTGCTGAATCTCAAGAGACTTTCAGTTATTTTTACAGTTACCACAAGAGCCATTTGATTTCTCTAATCATCCAGAAGACCACAGTGTGTAAAACAAGTCTAGTTTGCCTAGCTGACATTCATAAAATAGTAGCAGAATATCCATAAGCTTATCCAGGAATGACTTCTTGGTTCATACAGAGGTTCTTAGGAGTGCTGATTCTTTCATCTTCTTTCATGAAATTTGCTGAACCAAAGGCCCACATTACATAGCTACATTTTTCAACCACATATCACAAACATTTATATTTCATGAGGTAACAGTTTGCCTTTTAATTTAGCAACATTTTGTATAGAACACACACTACACATTAATAAATGTTCTTAGTTTTAAGTTCTGTGTATTACATCAATCATTGCCAAATCAGCTCAAAAAGGAGTACTTGGCTACACAGGCTGAAGAGTGACAAAGGTGGCTGGATGTCATCCTAGCTGCATCACTTACTTTGCTACTTTCTGCAGCCTGAAGAAGGACTCCAACCATTTATTAATGCATATATGTATCATCAGAACCAAAGTCTGTGCTAACAGAAATTGGCACCACTCCACTGAAGTCAGCTGAATGTTTGTAACAAATGAACAGCTCCCCCACAGCAAGCAAAATTCTGCCTTCCTTTATGTATCATCCCACATGGCCATAGGATTTTGCCTACGTGATTAAAAGAGAATGACTCACAATAATGGCTGCAGTGTCTTCCAAGCCAGTCCCAGTCTCATCTGTTGTGCTCTACCTTCCTTCCAGCTGACCTTGTTTATGTGGCCAAAAGTAAGAGAAGAAACCCTTGGCTGCTAATAAAGGTAATACTATTTCATAATACCATCACACGTTCATCCTTGGAATTCACAGCACTTCTGACATGCAGACTCAAACTAAATGAATTTGGTATCATGTCTTGCTCCTGGGACAGGAACCGTCAAACACTTAATTTCTAAATACAGCAGTTTCATAGAAGTTCTGGAATAAGCACATTAGATATACTACCTACTCACCTGAATGCTGTGTAAAATTTTAAAAAGGGAATCGTCATGTGAATTTAATAGACAATACAGGACCTTACTGCTTCATACATAATTTCGTTTTAGAACTAAGAGAGCTTTCATGAACTCAAGTAAAAAAGCAAGTTTTCTCTTCCACTTTTAATTTAAAATCTCTCCAGGCTTGTAAGCCCACATGAGAGAAAAAATTAACATCACTTCAGAATTCTCAAAAATAGCAGTTTATGCATTCAAATATATAAGGTTTTTTTCCTAGGCCCAAAATGTTTTCATCATGATTTGATACATCTCCAAGTAAAAAAACCAACTGAGATATAGAAATGTGGCTTTTCATGTGTTTAATGAGGTGGGGGGTGCCAGTGAGCCTGTATATACTAACATGAGAGAATCACTGTTTAAACCCCTGACAACAGATGCGCTGCAGCTCTCATTTATCTTGGATTTGCACTGAAAATAATCACTCTTGATAGCTCAGTCTTGTGAATTTGGATTACACTTAGGTGTATAATGAAATGTCAGAATAAAGGGAATCCATGTCCACCTTGTGCAGCTTCCCTGCTCTCGCCTGAGTCTGCCCACCATCCAGACAGGCAGGTGGGTATTGCAACACAACTCTGAGCACTGAGGAAAAGGCTTTTTCTACCTGGGAAGAAAATGTACAATGTCCTTTTGCATTAAGTGCATTTTTCTCTAGTAAGTAATCTGCTCTCCACCTAAACAGAAGCTGTGAGTAGCCTAAGTATGAGATGACAGGTTTGATGTTGAAGTATGCCATTCCCATGAGATTGTTTTTCTCTTCAAAGTAGTTCATATTTAAGCCAGGCAGTACCTGAAAATCCTACTGTACCAACTACCTGTATGGGCATGACAGTTAATGTAACAGCCTTTGTATAGCTTAAGAAAAATGCAAAGATAAAAATTTGACCATCTTATGGAAAAAAATTATACTACACAAGAGTATGCCCAGCATGATTATATTATAGTCAGAGCAATGTAACTGAATTAATTTCCAGTTCCTAGAAATGTGCTGGAGTCCCCACAGAGATGTAAGAATTAAACAGGTTTTAAGTACATTGTGATTTTTGTCTTCAACCTTCAGGCTACTATTATCTGTGAAGGCTTCAATCTCCACCTATGAGCACAGCGATCATTCTGCTCTAGTGCTGCACTAGAGCAGAATGGCACCAGGCACCCTTTCAGCTCTAGACCACACCACATCCACGAGTGTTGTATAGGACCTGTAGATGTAAAATGTAAGGATGACCAGGACTACTGAGAAGAGATTCCCACTCAGTCCCAGTTCTGTGTCTCCATCCTTTTGGTTTACCTGGCTAGCACACATTAAGAGGTAAGGAAAGAATGCATAACAATGAGCCAACCAGTGCTCATTCCCGTAAAAGACCCTCAAGAGCACATGCTTGATAGGATCATACAAGGATCCCAGGAGAGTTCAAGTTGGAAGGCACCTCAGAAGGTCTGTCTGTAGTCAACTCTACTGCTCAAAGCAGGGCCAGCTTTGAGGTCAGATCATGCTGCTCAAGAGGTCTTAAAAACCTCCAAGGATGAAGACTACTGTCGACTACAGCTCTGGAGGCTTCAGCACAGAAAAGACATGGATCTGTTGGAGCATGTCCAGAGGAAGGATGCAGGAATGATCAGGGAAAGATATCACCTCTGCTAAAACAGACTGAGAGATGGGCTTTTCAGCCTGGAGAAGAGATGGTTCCAGGGAGAGTTTATAGCAGTTTTCCAGTACCTAAAGCGGGCTGGAAGAAAGCTGGAGAGGGACATTTTACATGGGCATGCAGTGATAGGAAAAGGGGGAAACAGCTTCAAACTGAAAGAGATTTAGATTTAGAAAGGTTTAGACTAGATCTTAGGAATAAATTTTTTTCTGTGGGGATGGTGAAACTGGTTGTCCAGAGAAATTGTGGATACCCCATTCTTTGAAGTACTCAAGGCCAGGCTGGATGGAGCTTTGTGCAATCTGGTCTAGTGGAAGCAGCTCCTGAACAAACTCAAACGCAAAAAGGAAGCAAACAGAGGGTGGAATTAAGGACATGCACATATTGCCAGCTCATGTACCCAACAAAAAAGTTATAGAGTTCCTCAGTCTTCTCCATGTCCTGGGAAACCACCTTCTGGAGAGAAACCACATTATCCTTAGTCTTCCTTTCATCACCCACATACCTATAGAAGTTTTTTTTTGTTGGCTTATAGAAGTTTTTTGTTGCCCTTGAGGTCCCCAGTCAGATTAAATTCTATCAATGCTTTACCTTTCCTAACCTGACCCCTGGGACAACCTCACGGTATTCCTCTCAAACTACCTGTCCTTGCTTCCATCCTCTGTTGGCTTCCTTTTTAGTGTTTGAGTTTGTCCAGGAGTTCCTTGTTCACCACATACTAGGCCGCCTGGTATTTTTGCCTGACTTCCTCTTTTTTGAGATACATCATTTTCGGTCTTGGAGGTGGCAATCCTTGAGTATCAACCAGTTTTCTTGGGCTCCTTTTCCCACCAGGGCTTTATCCCACAGTTTTCTACCAAGCAGATCCCTGAGGAGGCCAAGGTCAGCTCTCCTGATGAGCAGGATAGCGAGTTTGTCATGCGCCCTTTCACTGACCTAAGAATCTTAAATGTCACTGTTTCATCGTCACCGAAGTTGAATTATGACGTATCAGTCACTAGAAACATATAATGATGTCTTTCTGTGCACTCAGTGTCTTCCTTTTATCTTCACTGATACCAAGACTTCCTTAAACTCCCACTCAGTGATTGTCCCTATTAAGCGTGTCAGAATGGTGTTGCAGTAGAAAATAAAAACAAGTAATTAGAATGGAGATTGGCTGTAAACTTATTTTTAAGCCCATTTATATACACATATCTCACAAGGGAGGTGATGACAGTATGTTCAGAAGTACATTAATTGTAAGAGATATGGAAGAAATATGCACTGCAGGTTAGCTAACTATGTTATATGTAGTTTCCATGGAGAGCACAACTTAATGAAGAACTTGTTTAATTATTGCTGTAGGTATCATGATGACTTTGTTGGGTATTCATTTAATAGGGTTCACAGCACACACAACTCATCATTGAAATGGATACTGAATTGCAAATAAAATTTTCTCCATGAGTTCAGGTTTACCCTAATATGCAATAAATAAAGAAGAGGCTAATCATACAAAAGGCGTTTTTTTTCCCCCTAGCCCTTGGTACATACGTTGCTGTATTTCATGCAAACCAAACATTTTCTTACTTAAAACACCATAATACTCAAAAAGCATCATAATCATGCAGCAGGTTTCACTGTGTATAAGTTTTAAGACTCATAACTTCAGGAAGATTCTTTCATCCTTTGCACTTAAAAACATAAATACAAAGGATGTATTACATGAAAGATTTGTACATTTGTACTTTTGCAAGAAGATATTGCCTATTATGGTTTGAGCCAAAATACTACAATTCTGCTATCTGCTCTCTGAGATGCTCTTTTCTTACATATATTTCTCAGTTACAATAGGTTGATTACCTAATAGGATTTTTCCCTGGCAAGTAGTGACTTTGTCTCTTTGAGGTCAATAGAAAAAACAAGGCATAAAATCTATTTGTTACTAATGTATTTCTTCCAGCCCACATAACCTGAATCTTTTTTTTTTCAGAGTGAACAGAGCATTAGCATTTACTTTTTAAAAATTATTCATTTAAAACCTCAATATTCAATATCACTCATGTTTGTTCATTGAGTCCTCAAGAAAGCATCTGCAACACTATCTGGTTTTCAAATAAATTAATATTGGGCATTAATATAGTCACATTTCAAGAATAAAGCAAAAAAAATCATCCATTAAAAGATTCTCAGCTTGCTCTAGAGTTGAAAATCTCTAATTCAATCACATAGACTGTACAAATGCACATATATATATGCACACATATGTATACATGTATACTTACAAGTACATACAGTTTCTGTACAGGAAAGTGGCAATTTTTATGCTCCGAGCTTCTCATTTTATTTTGCATTAGCTGCACTTTTTAAAATTTGAACACTCTGGAGTGTCTCTTCTTTTGTCTTGATACAACATTCTTCTTTCTTTTCCCATTCTTTTGTCTTTCTTAATCAGTCACAAGCAATTTTTTCCACATCTTTTTCACAATCATAATCTACATACAAACTATGTTCTACAACAAAACTCTGAATGTCACCTTATCAGTATCCTTTATGTATGATTTATTGACTTGTGAAAACAGCAGTAAATATCTTTAGTATTCCAACATAATACATCAAAACATTCAAAATAAGAATGTAATTCTCAACAGCAGATAGTGTTATGAACCCCTCCAAGCTGAAGTTCAAATTTTCTCTCTTGGGTAAAATTTTAAAAGTTATCGGAATGCCTCTAACAAGAGCAGATGCTGCTGTGCAACTGCATGAATCATACTAGCATTGCATATTGAAACTAATGTAAATTATTTTTTTTTAAAGGCTATTTTAAAGGATTTTAGGGCATTTTATTTTAAAAAACTAACTTAACGTAGAACAACAAATAAGCAAGCGTGTGCTGCTTTCCAATACACTCATCATTTGGTCAGCCCACTTCAGGAAAATCAATCTGAGCAGTTTGTCTACAAACTGCATTACGCACTAAGTCACAGTTCAGAGGGTTAATGCTTAGAAGGAAAAGGAGAAAACACTCATGCATCAAAGAAAAACTGGGGAAAAAGTCATCCGTTGAGAAACGGAGGTGGAACTTTCCTGTACCTTCGAATGTCCAATTGCAGCCCTGATCCGGTGCCATGCAGCAGGGAGGGAGCAGCCAGGCGAGAGCATCTAATGGCACATCCGTACCCAGAGCAGAGCTGGATCTTTAGGTGAAGGGCAAATATGCCTGGTTTTCAGCTCCCTCACACCACCGCCAGAGTTTGTATTAACATTGCCAATAGTGAAGCTTCTTGCTTCACTATTATTCTAGTGAAGCAAGAAGCTTGATATGTCCTGTTTATGCTGCAGGTTTAATACACTTGTTACAGTGATGCTGTATTGCCTAATACTGCCTGCAAAAGGCCATTTTTGCCATTAAAGGGCCCTGCCAGTTTCAAGTGTTAGGATCGTGGCATCAATTCTACAATTAATCCCAACAATCCCACCTCTGAGCTGTTTATAAACACACAAATCGGGCCAAGTGCTTGTCACATTACCAATAATCCAAGACTCACAGACTTTAAGGCTGTGAGGAGCAACTACAAAATCATCACCTTGCATAGAACAGACAGTAGAAAATCACTCCTAAACTGAGCCCTCCAAAAAATGGGGCTGGAGCTGCGTAAGGCAGATCTTACATCAGCTTGAAGGCTCTCTACTTTACACTCACCTGGAGGTGAAAAAGTACAGCTGAGCACTCGTATGACACAAGGACATCTCGAGGATGCAGCACTGTCCATCCTTGGACCTCGGCTAACCTTTCATCTCTGCGGAGACCCTCCTACGCTGGAATCATCTTCAATGCTCATTTTAAGCCTGTTTTAGGGAAATGGCATGAGATGCACAGAGGGCATACCATGAAGACACTAATTCTTATTCATCCATTTTATAAGGAAGAATATAGAAAATAAGCAAATCTGTCATGCTCATTGCCCAGTTACTCTTACATGCTGCTTACAGAAAATATTTAAAAAGTCTTCAGGGAATTTGCCTGACTAGGAATTGAGTAAAGAATGACTTATCCAGAACCATACTGCATGTTTAAGTCTGATGGGGCAAGATTTCTGGGACCGTGCTACAGCATGCTACCTTGCAGTAGGAATCAATCCATAAAATTCATTTCACTTCTGCTGATGAAGCAATGGTAACTTCACAGTCTTTTTCACACAAAAAAAAAAGGCAAAGATTTGAAATATCATTTAACACAATTTTTGAGAAGCCTATTAAGTAGCTTTTCGGCTAAAAACATACTTTCAGACCATGAAATTACTAATTTTTGCAATATGGTAAAAATTTCTCTTGGCTCAAGTAGGAGCACAATAAGTTGTTTTTGCCTTAAACAAAAACACTACTCACGATGTTGCAACCTGTCTTATTGCAAAAAATACTTACAGGTGACCTATATCTACCTGATGCACTGCATTTCAGTTGCAGGCAATATCTCAGAGTTCACCTTTGAAACGCTACCATACACTAAAAGAGAGCAAGCTGGTGAAAATTGTTAAGTGGGGGAACGAGTACAAACAAATATAAATAAAATCATCACCAAACTTCTGAGCAAACAAGTAAATAATTATAAAAATAAGGTCTCTAGATATTCTACTGTAACCAATTTTACCCTTTTTGCTGTTTTAATATCTCCCTCAACTTTAGTAACATCATGCTGTTATAAATTCACATGCTAATCTGCCAATAAATTTCTGACTCCATCAAAACCGACAGCAAAATTCCACAAGGAGCTGAGCAAGGCCAGGATATCATTCTCTCCTATCAGGCATCGCAGCAATAGGAAAAGGTGGGTTTCAGATCTTTAGGGTTTTGCATTCGTTAACACACAATAATGAACACACGCAGTATCAAACCAAAGCAAACACATCTGTGACTACAACTACGAATCAAATTCAATACTGATAATCATTGCTCTGCTTATTTTTCAGTTCTGTCAGGCTGGAAAACACCCATTTGAGTGTACAGAAATCTTATATATATATTTATATATAAACACATATATATTAATCTTATTTAGAATAAAAGCAGTTATTTAAAAAAAAAACAACTACATCTTGTGTCCTAAAAACAATATGCTTAAAATAATAATGAGGCAGCTGGAAACACTAATGATCAGACAACAACTGAATGGACTATTTAATGGTTTCTGCAATTATTAAGCTGATTAACATCAGTTATGATTGGTAGTACAGAATATGTTAGGTCATATCAACACTTCAAATATTTAATCACCCGCACACATATCTCTTGATATTTAAAGTTTTCTGAAAAATATATTAATTTGCCACATTTAATCCAGTTCTATAAATAACAGTTTGGTTTACTGTGAAATAATTAACACTAAATGGCAAAGCCTCTATTACTGTCTCAGCCTCTAGCTCCTGCCAGCTGGGAGAGGGGCAGAAGGTGTGCACTGCTGTTAATTCGGAAGGGAACGTGTGACACAGCCTGACATATCAAAGTGTGAAGAGGTTTTTGCCACTTAGGTAAAAACAAGTGTACTGACTGGGGGGCGGGGGGGGAAAGATGAAGAGGACTTGGAGGTTATTTTACTTCCACATGATTATATGCATAAGGGAAACAGAGCTATAGCCATTTTTAAATGTCTGTGAGAGTTTCCCCCTCCTCCTCCCTCTTCCCTTGCTGTTCAGAGCTGTTGAGTAACAGACATTTCAGAGTGTGCATGGGGGAAGTAAACAAATGCATTGCTACTGTAGTTGCAGGGCAAGGAAACATTGATGTCACTGCTGTTATAATCACATTAGTAGCGTGTGTTAACGGTAATGTCATGTTTGATCAACTAGTCAGGTCAAAAGCCCTTTGAAATACAATCTGAACAGAAGCACAAACCAAAATGGCAAGAGAATCGACTTTGGAACAGTTTCTTCCATGTGCAGACCCCTGTTGCAAAGGTGAGCTTTCAGTCACCAATACTCAATGTCAAATCATCCCGAATCACACGATTACACTTTACAGTTGGATAGGTCCCTGTTCCCCCGCTTTAAACGTGAATTTGATTTTTCTCCTATTCCCCACTGTGCATATGCACCCACACTCTGCGGCATCCGAATACATCCCGCCAGGGATAACGCATGCAGCTAGAGTTTGCTCCTATTCCTGACAGTTTATCTGTCAAGGACAGAAACAGTTAGAGCCCGACTGTTTGGGACCGTTTTTCTTTCAGCCGATCTTTTCCACTTTAAACACAATGAGTTGCTGTCTCTCCGCTTCAGCACTGGGTATTCAATACAACCAAACAATATGAGGAGAAATAGCCACCAACAAATTCTCTCAGGTGGGAAAACGGCTGTGCAGGATACATCCCCTCATGTGTCCCAACACGGTCAGCACGTACATGTTCATCAATTGTGCACTTTTTATCAATGTTGCCTGAAATTACCCAGCCTGAGCATGGTGGTAAAGGCTTGAGCATTAACCCGTTTAGAGAGAGTAGCACGTAGGAAATGCAGTGTCAGTGAGACCAAGCAAGGACTGCTACCATCCACAACTTCCCATGCACATTTTTCTGTCATACTCCCCACTTCCTTCCATCAACCTGGCCCTGGAAAGGAGAAAGTCATCCTGCTTCACATGCCCTCTCCGAAGTCTGCCTGCTGGCACTGGCCGGATACCTGACATTTTTTCCCTTATTTTCTGTAACTTCCCGATTTGCCCCTGGACTGATGAAGCATTGACTTTCCCCCATCCCCTGGGCTCACCTTTTAGGTCTGCCTGGCGGCGCAGCCACCGCCTGCATACCAATGTGTGGCCGCAAAGGCAGCGCGGCGGCCGCCCTCCGACACCCGCACCCGCGCCCGGCCCCGGCCCCGGCCGCTCCCGCGGGCGCGCTGCCTTTCGAGCGCTGTCACCTCGAAAAATGTAAAGCGGGGGGACACGGGAACGGGGGCAGGCACAATTTATCCCGGCCAGCTTGTCCCCAAGGGACACGCTTGCCTGCGTGCAGCAGGCACTCAGGCACGCACATCCACTGGTGTGTGTGTACGCGGCGTGTGTATGGGGCGACTGTGCCACATCCATGTGCGTACGTGTGCGAGCGTGTGTGTGTTTGTATGTGTGTGTGAGAGGGGAGGGGAGAGCAGCGGAGCGGGAGTGGAGCGGAGCGGGAGGGAGGGAAACAGCCCCGCCGCACCCGCGCATCCCCCGCGCCGCGGAGAGCGGAGACTCACCGGGTCACCCTGGTCTCTGAAGGTCAAGCTCAGGTTGGTTTCTTGATCGCAGTTGTCCTCCGGGCTCTTTCGGCTCGGTCCTTCGCTCGCTTTTTTTTTTCTTTTTATTTTTCCTCTTTTCTTTCCTTCCCCTTCTCTTCTCCTGCTCGGCCGCGGTGGCGGCGGCTGCCGCCCGGAGGGGCTCTCGTTGCTGCTGCCTCTCCCGGCCCCCCGGGGTGAATCCCGGCTCCTAAGCCCTGGCCCCGCGGCGCCGCTCAGATCCCATGGTCGCAATCCACATCGCGGCAGATGTACCACAGAATCACGTAGAGGATCAGCAGGATGGCGAAGATGAACAAAGCCACCAGGATAGCCTTGGTCACCGGAGAGATGAGGGACTGCATGTCACCCGCGGACCGCCGCCGAGGACAGACGACTCGAGAACTACACGGGGGCAGCGAGCGCGGACGGATCCCGCGGCCCCGCCGCCGCCCCCGCCGCCGC